>JAUEJJ010000047.1:10581204-10600987 GCA_032164275.1 Synergus coniferae | reverse complement strand
TTTTTTCATCAACCTTTTTCCACATCCCGTTTCAAATCCCTTTTCAAATCCCTGTTTCACAATTATTCTTCCGAAGCCACTTTTCAACCCCCTTATCCAACCTACTTTTCCAACTATTTTTTCAACCTATCCACTTTACGAATTGGTAAAAGATTGGAAATGAGGTTTCGAAAAGATTTGTTGGAAAAAAAGGTTCAAAAGAGAAGTTGGAAAAGGGGTTTTAAGAGGGTGCATTAAAAAAGTGCCTAAAAGAATTGGAAAGGTGGGTTTGGGAAAGGGGGTTGGAAAAGTCGTTAGAAAAGTGGTTGTGAGTCTACTTCTCAATTACATATCTTTTATTCCTAAATACACAACATCCATTTTCCACATTTCCTTTCTGATTGAATTTCTAATAAAATTTGATTGTTTCTCAAGTTACCATCTTATCCCCTCCCCCTTTCCGCATTTCCAGAACTAACCCCGTCCTGTAGAAACAGGTTGTGTGCCCTGTGGCGTTTCTATTTAGCGTTGTACCTACACCAGGGCATTTCCGTATTCTTGCAGAGTCTCGTTGTAGCTGAGTCGAGCTGCGTCGCTCGCGGAGTTGCTTAACGTTAATTGTAATGCTTTTTGGTCCATGCACGTTTACACGATGAAATAATCCCTCATTTATGAGTTAAGTGGTCTGTGGAACTCCACGGCGCTTCTGATGAAATGCTCTTTGGCGAGCACCGCTCGTTCCTGACGTGCAGTGCTGATGGGAATGGAGATGGGGGTTACAACTTTGGGGGAGAGGGGTGCTTTGAGAAGTCACTACGACAGCATCTCGCGACCCCACAACGTACTGGAAACCTTTGCTCGTATTATAATTACATTCTCTCTACCGTAAAATTGCAAATAATTATGATTCCTTCGATGTGAGCGACGTAATAAGCATCGGAGATGCAATTTAATGCCCGACCCTACTTCCTCGAATCAGAAACCAGGAACTCACTCCTACATCATTATAGAAGTACTGAGATGACAAAATTATAAATATGAATTTTTAATGTTTACTCATAACAATTTTTTATTCCCGGGGATTTTAAATAAAAAAATCAATCTCAAAGAATAAATTCGAGTGACCTTGAGCTTTCTATAGACTGTCGCCTTCTATACACCTTTCTTCTCTACTATAAGACTCTTTTCGCGAAGGGTATGATATATATATATATAACGCTGGAAGCCTGGTGATATATGGAGACAATATGGAACCATATTTCTATCACTGTCGTCCGGAGGATTAAGCTTATACTCCTGCCAGAACAAATAAATATCTTCGGCAGTTGTCACGTATTTCTCTCAGTTTATCTATCAATCTTCTCTCTCTTTCTTTCTCTGTCTTTCCCGGAAACCACATCACATTATTTATCAATCGCATCTATGACAAAAAAGCTACCCAGAAAATAATAAATTCACCTTTTCCTGTGTGCTAGTCTCACTTCCGAAAAAGGTGAATATCTATGTGTTGAATATTCACGCTGAAAAGATATAACGCATTGTCTTTTAGTCCGTTTTGGTCTTTTTGCTAGACCTAATACAAAGGAAAACCGAGCTAAAGCTCTTTGTGGAATAGCCCCTATGTGTCTACTCCTTCTGTATTTTTACCTTTTCCTTCTTCACTCATCATCATCATCAAAGAAGAAAACTGAGCATCCGAACAACCCTCAAATTCGGCACATAATTATATCTCAAAAGGCTCGGAAATTGAAACTTTTCATTTTAAATTAAATTAATCTTCCAGTAGAAAAATGTTACACAAATTTTACCAAATGCATGGAATGCATTTTCGGCAACTTCTGAATCCAAATGCAAGTCGTTTCAAATTATTATTCGCTAATTAAAAACGTCGTCCACCTTTTAGTTCGGATTTAACTTGAGGGGCAGTAATTCGGATAAGGGCGATGGGAGAGGATAAAATTGACGTGCCAAGCGTCTGAATCTTTTAAAAATTTGTAAGGGATAACATGGAGTTAATTTTGAAATTCTCATTCATAAATGAAAACTAAAAGTTAAGTAATTTGGGTAATATTGAGGTTTAAAGACCAAAGCGGAAGAAGATTGAGAGTCGCTGGGTAAGAGTAAGTAAATATAAACAGGCAGTACCAGCCAGTGCTTGGGGCAACGCAGCAGGAGACCTTTGAATGTCTAGCTTCCACACTGTCTTTACGTTTCTATGGAACACTGACTGAGCCCGGAGAATTAGCTAAGTGTTTGATAAACCACCTGTAATATCGACTTTCAACCTCTCAGATGCAAATACAGTTACTGTCTCTGAATTGGTTCTTAATTTGCATAATTTGCTAATTAAGTGATAAATGATTATTACTATTAGACAGGGCGGAGCATGTAAATGAAAAATGGAGATTCGAATTCCAAATCGGCTGTAATATAGCATTAGAAATATCGTCATTAAGTGCCAATCACTGCCATTCAATTCTTGAAAAGGTTCCTCGTGATTGGATCGAGAGGGAGTATTGAGAGTGAAATTCCAAGAGACTGAGTCTCCGTAGAATCTAATTATTTATTTACTCCTGCGAAGAGGAGTGACTGATCTAATTTGTAAGATTGATACAAATTAAATGAGAAAGGGGAAGTCTTTAACTCTCAATTGAAAGGAGGAGAATAAATATAATATACAGCTAAAAATATACGAGACACTTTTAATTAATAAGAAGGTATAAGATATTTGTAGGAAGTTATTCATAAAAGATATCCTCACTCCCCAAGTGAGTCACACTATGAAATAAGTGCTCAACTCTTTAGCAATGGAGAGTTTATTCAATCTAATCGATTAACATCTGGGATAAGGGAATTCGATTTGAAACACATTCTTCTTCCATTTCCCTCGAATCTATTTTTCTTCTCTTCCACTTTCGTCGATTCACGTACACGTAAGGAGGCCTCCACACGCCTCTATCCTCGCGAAAGGCGGCCTCGACGAGGGCTTGGACTAAAGGGTGTATGATTGATCGTGGCCTGGCATGCCAGATAATGCAATTTTATTTCATTTGATTCTGCGAGGGTAATTGCTGTTTTGGCGGGTCTGCTAGCCGAGTGAATGGACGATCGAGTCATGATGTATTGGCTCGTCTAGCTTTCTCTCTTTGACGCTCGCTTGGCACGATATTAACTCCCGCTTCTCGTTATTGCCTCTTCGGTCCGGAAACTTCATTGCAGATCGATTCCTGGGGAAGATAGAATTCTCGTTACCACTTTTCTTGATTTCACGACACGCCATGCTCAAATAACATAAATTCGAGCCAATTCGATGCCGAACTGAAATCAAGGCAATCATTCCCAAATTTATCCATTCAAAAAGTTTATCCATTCTCCTCCTTCTCTAAGGAATAATTTAATATAACAAAAAGATCTCGCTGATGCTATTTTATGAATCAAAACCTCTCCTCCTCCACCCTACATCAACCCCTCTGTAAATTCTCTCTACTTTCCTCTTTAAATTACGCTTAAAACTCAATCAGTTAACCATGCCTACTTTCATTAAGAATGCCCAGTTTGTATGACCACGTCCATCAATAATGATCTAAGTCGTTATTAATAAAGATCTAAGTCTAATTTTCATTTATTACGCCTATCATATCAAAGGATCAAAGAATGATAAGATGGTAGGGAAAATTGATTAAACACTAGAGGTCATATTTGGACTGTCTATGAAGCAGGAGCCACGATATGACAAACATGACAGAACATGTTTTGGTGCACTTTGCCAAAAAGACGACGAAAAGTAGATTGAGGGAGGATGAAAGTGCACGAAGGCGAGTGAAATTCAGGCCGAAGTCGGTAATGCCGAAAGTTTTAACGAGTTTGAGTGATCGCGGTCGATGTAACCACAACAATAATAATACTAATAATAATACAACCACAGCACGGTCGGTGGTACCAACTTATCGCGTCTCTCTGAAGCAAAACACCCTCCCTCCCGCATCCCATGGACAAAAGAAATCGAAAGAAACGTAACAACCCTTTGCGATAAATTTGTTTTCCACTGCTAAACAGGAAAGCAAACCTTTAGCAAACTCTCTTTTAAGTTTCATATGACTTGAAGCACTTAGTGGAACTCAAACTAGAGAACATAATTTCTACACGGTTATGTATTTCATCCACCTGGTTGTACAAGGTCTTATGTCAAATTTACAATTATTTCAAATCAGTCTCCACCCCCTCCGCACTTATCTCACAATCTCTCATATATTTACCCTTCTTTTTATAACCATTCTACTTTCCTCTTCGTCAATGTGAGGATGAAGAGGTTGGGAATAAGGGGCAACAGAAGGAGGATGAGGCGAAAGGTGAAAAAGGAAAGGTGGATGATGGAAGATGCAGAATGGAAGGTGGATGATGGAAGATGCAGGATGGAAGGTGGAAGATCGAAAAAGGCAGATGGAGGATAAAAGATGAAAGATAAGAGAGTTGGTAAGAAGAGGCCGAAGGACGAAAGACGAAGGATGAAGACTATAAGTGAATAATGATCCAAATCTTCTATGCTGCGAATTTCCGGCGTAAACTTTGAGTAAGGAGCAAGTGAGTGACTGAAATTTTTTTGGGGTAAATCGCTTCGCCGGACACGCAACACTCATGGTGGCGAATATTTAATCCAAGCCGATAAATCAGCGAGCGACCACCGCGTGGAGCCGGTAATAACGAAGCTGGCGGCGGAAACGAAGCCGAAGAAGCAGGGGCGAAGTAAAAGCGGTATCCGGCGGTGGCTTTAGGTGGTTCGACTGCTATCTCTAGGTGGTTTCGGGGGGTGGTTTGCGAGGGGCGGGTTGTACTCACGGGGGTCGAACGCGCCTCGTAGGGATGAGGATACCGGGTGGAGAAGGATGGGTGGAGATAAGGCGAATCAAACCGTAAATAACTGCAGAACTGGCGGAAAGGAAGGGTGAGGGGTGGCACGGGGGGTGGCTTCGGGGGCACGACGCCTCGCCAGCTGCAAAACTCGCCGAGTTTTATAGTTGAATTGCATGACTCCGAAATCTCCATACATTCAGTGTACTCTCGCTTTCCTCTCTCTTTTCTCTTTTTCTCTCTCTTTCTCTCCTTGTCTCCCCTCACTTTTCTCTTTCTCATTTCTTTTTTGTTTAACAACAACCCCTTCGACTTTTATATCACCGTGGCTTTTCTACCCCCCAGACTAATGGCGCAGGTTAAGGTGCGATTAATTTCGTATTCTGTATGATAGTTTCTTCAGTACTACACGCTAAGCTCATACTTCATACCAGAAAGTCTAAGAGCGGTTTACGAGCGACGTTTTGCCGCGGTAAAAAGTGGTACAACCTAAAATTACCTGGGTGCTGCTGCGGAAAGAGTATGGGAGGGGGTTGAGAAAGGAGCGTCAATCATTGACTCGTACTACTTGAATGTCCGAATGAAAGAATAGCGTGCTGAAAATATCAGACTTTTTTTTATTGATGGAGGGTTCTGGGCTTGGGAATGTGATTGATTAGCCAGATGGTTAAATTGCTTCCCTCAGTTTATTTTTCAGTAGAAATAATAGATTTATTTTATCAATTCTATTCCATATTTATCAGACCTTTCGTCATTGATCCGCATCTGATCAGGCAATCTTTTAAATCAGCAATGCAATTCGAATTTCAAATCAAGTACATTAAATTGAAACTCACTATGATTTCAAATGTGGACAAAACTGCAGATTGAGTCGAACCGACTCGAGCAGAAGCTACCCACAGACACAAGAGAATCTTGCTCAATTTCGCAGTACATAAGTGCACGATACGGATTCGCCTTAAGACCTAAGTTCTCGGAAGCGAGAGTTTATGTTAACGTCTACGTCGGACGATCGCATTTGTGAGCACCGCGGTGTATGCATTCAATTACAGTTGGTATACGAAATATCATCCGGAGAAGGCGTAGCATATAGTCGAATAGATGGTTAGATAGACAGTCACTGAAGAGTATAGAAGATCAAGGGAGAAGGAAAGAGAAAGACAAGCGGCTGGAGAAAGCGAGAGGAAAGGAAATGTCGCTACAGACGCTTGGAAGTGCAATCGTAATTGAGCTTGCGAGGAAAGCTCTCCGAATAGTTCCATCAGTCTGTTTATCGTCTATTCTAAGAGCCAAGTCCTTGGGCCCTCAAAGCTCCTTAGAGCTGTCCATCCTCAGATGTCCTGCATCCAGTCAAGGACGTTTTCGGGATCTTGTCTATGATGCTAATCGAAGAAGAGACCCTAGGGTTTCCAGGTTGTCGTCTTTCAACCTGTACAAATCAGGTCAGCCTTGAGACTGACCCCATGATCCTTTGTGCTGGACCACTTTGTTTGGAGGATATTCTGCTATTTCAACTAAGACGCCTCTCCTTCAGTACTCAAAGAGGCAACGTAAACCTTGATTAGTTTATAGAACATTTCGCGCTATTTACTGACTAATCTCATTATTCTTCTGGACTATGTTTTTGACATGAAGTATTAACTCGAAAAACTCAAATCGCTCGGTTAGGAACGACTGTTTACTGATAGTTTTAATTGGACACTTCGGGCATTATTTATTCTGAATGATAAAAAAATTACGCAAATTTGGCGAGAAAAGAAGGAAAATGCGAAATATGTAACAAGGGAAATGTGAAATATTAAAATAAGACAAAAATAGGAATACCTGGCGCGAGTTTAGCAGAGAGTAAAATGAATTGTACAAACACATTACAAAACGTTCGAATCGCAGGAGCGAAGTCGGCTGCTGTTTGAATACTGTTAACTTAACGATACGTAAGTATTTACATCGGAAATACACTTCCCGCAACGTTCGGATGTAAATACGTATCCCCTGAGGATATCGTTACATATAATTCATCTTCAACTCGTGTTCGATTCACATTTCGAATCGCTGGCTCACGATCTTTATTTACACAGATTATTCAAACCTTGGAATAAAGCAAAGAATAGACAATCAGTGAGACCAAAAAGGACGATTTCCAAGAGACCAATGTTAAAAATATCGTGTAGGCCACGGAAAGGGAATTTTTTTCACCATATTATCAGTACAGAATTAGCTCTGGATCCAAGTATAGTAACTTCAGACATAGAACTGGCATTCTGACTTCGCCGAGTCGCGACTTGGGAAACTAATCGGTTCTCAGTATCAGCGTCTTGAGCGATAAGGGAGTGGTTTTCAAACCGACGTCGACTACTCGAAGGAGCACTCCTTTAGATCCTGCGTCAGACAGGACGACTGGTTGGCTGGCACAGCTTTTGCTATCAGTGGCTCTGGCAGCGAAGCCTGCCTATCCATCCATACCACAATGCGCAGATATTAATTATGAGACATTATGATAAGACGCGAACAATACACCCGTATTGAATGAGAGATCCTCCCACTCAAACTCTGAAGATGGGGAAATAATGGGGAGCTTTCTTACCCCTTGGTAGCCTAACATACCAAATTCGATTCTACCATTGCATTGCATGTATACAGATTTCCGACATGCTGATATTGCACGAACACGCACTTATCGACACACGTGAAGGTGAGGGAATGTGTTGAGGGGAATTATAGATCTGGAGCCAAGATTTCAGTGAATGGAAGTCGCACTCTAGGCATATTCTAGACTTCTCTAATGTCCTTCGTACTTGTCGGTACAAGACAGTAGACGAAGGGGTGGACTTTATGGCATGGTGTGAGAAAACATGCGGATCGATCCAAGTTGGTGGTAAAGGATTCGTAATTACCCGGTCTCCTGGATAAGGACTCCTTGGATCGTTTTACGGCCTCTCGGACTTCAAGATTTACTGCTTATCGTTTCGAGTGAACAACAGGGTAGATTCAGTCCTTGGAAACTCCAGACTTGTTTCTTTAATTCCTGGAAAAGTAATTCGTGTTAATGAAAAATTCGTGCAGGATACTAACAATATTGGAACTTAATTAACCGGCTTTTTATTGGTTAGAACTAGCAATGTATCCTAGCAATCACTGCATGTATTAGAATATTAATAATATTCCTTTGTGAATAAGGTTTTTTTCCATTTCAGGGAAAGTACATTTGATTACATCAAATTTGTAAAAATTTTCTAATGAGAAAATTATGAATTTAAATATATTTTTGTAATATTATGCAAGCAAAGAAATGATTTGAAATAAAACAAATATCCCTTTCTATGATTAGGCGGTTCAATTATTTTAATTTAAAAAGTAGAAAATCATTTCTACTTTTTAAATTAAAATTATTATGGCACCAAAAAAATTATCCCCCGCCACAAAGCTTCCTCTATGAAGAAGCAATAGTTTTCTTTTTCTGGAAAACTAATAATTAAATTCGTTCAAACAAATGCAGAGTATGTGAGTTTTTGAAAAGAGGTTTGCGCTTATATTGTAAAGTATGGCAGTTTTTGAAATTCAGAAGTTGAGCGATGAATATGACTTGCTGGCGTAATTATCGGGAATTATGGTCGGGTATATGCAACCCACAATAACTGCAAGTAAGTAGTGTCTGTCGCCATTGTTTCCCGTTAAATCAAAAGCAGTCAACTTCTCCATTGTGATTTGTACGCGTCGTCAGTACAAGTGATGCCTCGATATAACGACTCGTAGGTTCGCAAATTCACGCAGACGCGACGAAATGCGCGTATATA
Organism: Synergus coniferae; assembly: GCA_032164275.1. Taxonomy (NCBI): domain Eukaryota; kingdom Metazoa; phylum Arthropoda; class Insecta; order Hymenoptera; family Cynipidae; genus Synergus; species Synergus coniferae. Next base: position 10,592,366 of record JAUEJJ010000047.1, on the reverse strand, counting down.
TGTATTATGTAACCGCTGAATCGGTATGATGCAGACTGACAGACCTAGGTAAACAATAGAGTTTGATTGTACAAGATTTAGTGCTGGTTTAGTGCCGCCGAATTCGAATATTCACTATGTCGCTCATATTACATTTAACATGACTTTCGAGTTTACTACTAATACAATAACATCGAATGGAAGAAAATTGATCTGTCTCAATGCTGAGTCCAACATTTTCATTCCATTTATTTGATTAAAAAGTTCTATTGAGTTTGACGTATGGAAAGTGATGTAAAGTTTTATTAAATTGTACATATAAATTGTGGGGTTTCGGCTATCCGCTTGTCAAATTGGTATTTGCAATAGCTGTTGGAGAATTCGGACAGTGGTCAGAAGAATTTGAATTTTTTCCGGAGATAAGAGGACGTCTAGAAGGGGATTTGGTTTGTGTCTAAGGATTCGAAACGGAACAACAACATCTTAGGAATCTGGCCGATTCCGCAGACGCCGTCGTGAAAACAGAATTCGATTGAGAATGACAAGAAGGAGGGATCGACCCTCTGTCAAGGGAGGGTCTGGAGAATGCCGAGCATCCACAGTTACGCAAATACTGAAATGATCTCACCCCACCGAGGATCGAATTGGACTTCCTTCCACGCGCACAAAGATCCGGGACAAGAAAGACGACTTCTCGATTGTCCGCTACATTCAATGGTCAGAATAATTTATGCGTTCCACGAAAGTCAAGTCACTCGAGAAATTCTCCTAACAAAGAGCAAATGACATTTATTCAGTTTTACTTTTAATCGAAGAAGTTCCTTTCAAAAATAGTTGTACGTATGTAGTAAAAAGTTGAATGACTTCAGTTAAATTTTTATAAAGGACAGTCATTTAATAAATGCAGTGTAAGTAGCTCTTCGTCTGACCAAGAAGGTCCATATCTACTGTATGATAGAAATTAAATCCTGGACGCTCCTTAAAGTACCTAATTTTCGTTTCCCAAACTCCTTTTTTTCAAATCGCTTTTTCAAAGCCTTATTCCATTCTCCTTTATGACCTTAAGTCTTTTAAACCCTTGTAAAGTGTAGAATAAAGAATGAGACTAATTTTGAAGATTCTTTCGAGTTGAGAGAAAAGTAATGCATTTTCTGCATACGAGTGGAAAAGTCTTTTCAGCAAGGATATCCAGTGGGCTGAAAAGGATGAGAAACAAGGGAGGTAGTATGACGGGAGGCCATTACGCAGACGCAATTCGAAACGAGAGAACGTATGCTACATTTATTAAAGAGATTACCTCGAAAGATTGCTGTTTTGCGCATGGCTACGTCCTTGCTTACAGTGCTACTGCCTGCCGACGATTTTCTCTCCTTCATCCTGTCTCCCTCGCTCTCTTTGCCCGTCATCATTATTATGTTGGTGCCGCTGCAGCAGGCATTCGAATTACGTCGTCGTTTATATTCAATTTGTTTCTAGAAATTACAATTTGTTGCGAATTGGCGAGGAATAAGGTGGAAGAGGGACTCCAGAGCTGAAGAGCCAGAGAACTGAAGAACTCTGAACCAACTCTAACGCGACACTACCTTCCGGCTATCGCCTTGATCCTCTATCCTCATCTCCACTCATTTGTGATCAAATCCCAGATTCCAGATTATTAATTACTTTTCCCATTGAATTCAATTTCAGAAGATTTAAATCTTCTCTTCAACAATTTACAAAGAATAATTGAAAAAGTCTTTCCACCTAATAGTTTGGGAAGAAATATAATTCCGACCGAAGATTTTTTTAAAGAAAAATGCAGTTCGAATCAAGAAGAAAGCATGCAAAGTCAATTTTGCCTTCATGAGTATTCTATGACCTAGGTCGTGAGATGGACCTCTAAATATAAACATCTGGGCTATTTGAGTTTGCAGTAGCAAATTTAAGGCAGGAACGTCTTAAAGCGGAAGTACCCGAATGTTGAGGGTCTGAATGAGACAGTAGCTCCTCATTCTACTTCCTGTTTAAATCATAGCTTCTTAATACCATAAGGAAAAAATGTTGATGTATTCATTTCAGCAAGTAAATAACGGGAATAGATTGTTTTTGGTTTCTAATTTGTGAGACTCGAAATACAAAGTAACTTCGAAGGTAGGAAAGCACCGAATGGGATTTATTCACATGCGACTTACCTCACAAAAGCATATCAGTAATTATGATGTAAAGTTAATAGGAGAAATTACTCAGCGTCAAAGCAGTCTCGTGACTCGCGTCACCGAGCACAAATTACAAACCCCTCGTTCTGACGAGGCTATAGGGCTTCTTGTTGGAACCACCTCGACGAATGTCGAGCCGCCGTTACCGAACAATTTAGAATCATCCCGCGAGAGATCAGAAGAACCGAAAATATACTTAGTCCTGGTGCGGATGAATAAACATAATCAGCTGAGCTTAAAACCTCTTCAGAAACAACCCTGACATCCTACCAAATACTCGAGTTGAGAAAAGAGGAATTAAATGAGAAAAAGAAGATTGAGAAGGAATTAAAACTCGCAGTACTGGGGAAAATATTTTTGACCTGAAAAATTGAAATAAAACTCGAATTAAATTACCCACAGCGAGACTATTGACCTGCTTTTTCCACCAAACTCATTTTTTAGACCCATTCTTCAATCTCCTTTTTTCCAAATCCCTTTTTCCACCCTTTTTCAAACGTTTCTTTTAACTCCCTTTTCTACACTTCTTTTTCGAACCCTCCTTTTTCAAACCTCACTTTTTAGACTTCTTTTAATATTCATTTTTCAGTCTAAATTTTCTACAAACGCTTTTTTTCAACCCCTTTTCTTTCCAAACGACTTTTTTAAACCTCTTTTCCCACCCTCTTTTCTAAGAACTTTTTTCAACCCCCTTTTCCAAGCTCCTTATTCCAATCCAAAAGAAAAGAAGGGTTGGAAAAAAAGCTTGAAAAAGGACGTTCAAAGGTCGAAAAATGGTTTGGAAGAAGTTGCAAACAGGGTGTAAAAGCGGTTTTAAAAAATTGTAAAAAAAACAAGGTATAATTTAATTTTCAAAAAATGCGTACGAATAGCTTTTATTAAAACCTTCAATTTTCCATAAAAATAAGGATGTCTAGAGGCCCAAAAGTCGAACGCATCCCTGAGTCATGATGGGATAATCTACGTCGGTGGGTAAAGTAGCGAAAGTAGAGAAAATCGAGGAAGGGAAAAAGAGAGTTGGTGGTTACCAAAGAGTGATAGGGGTGGGTGGTGGGAGAGACAGAGCATAAAAGGAACACTAGTAGGTATTAATATTTAGCATCTCTGAAGCCGCCCGCATTCAAGCAACCCTGGATTCCCATTCGCCACCCCCTCGTTCCACGCACCCTCCCGCCCCCTCCTCCCGCAATATACCCCACTCGAACCTCCTTTACTCAGCGGTAGGTACCTACTACTTCTCTTTACGGTAAAATATGTAAATCTAACCAATATTTCTAAAGATACGGCACCAGCATACACGGGGCTCTTTTATGACGGAGCAGAGCGCGAAACCTGCGGATACCGCAGTGTTTTATCGGCACCCTGTGTGTGCGTGTACGTGCAAAACCACAGAAATAGATACGCGTAAACTTTCATGTGTATTTGTGAGCTTACTTAGGTTATTCGTTCACCACGGCTACCTGGCAATGGGCTTGTGTGTATTTGAATGGGGCTGAATATCTACCATGAATATTTCGCAAGTTCCTATTTAAAAGAACGCGAAACGCGCGGTAAGATATGATATTATGGGAGGTAAAACCAGTCGCGAGACAGAGAGAGAAACGAGAGAGAAATCAATTTTAAGCAGATATCCTGTTTTGAGTTTTGTGCGGATTATAACTGTATGGTGGATTATTTGAAAAAATTACTTTAGGGAGAAATTTAAGTCCAAAAAGTAATTATTATTCCGTAGTTTGATTAGGTAACTTTGCATTTTTTTTTGCGCTGTGAAGGATGAGAGATTAAAGAAGGTGGTTGGAAAAAGGGTTGTGAAAATCGTATTGGAAAATTAGGTTAAAGGAGGGGCTAGGAAAATCGGCGTGGAAAAGGAGATTAAAAAAGGGTGTCGGAAAAAAGTATATTATAAGAAATTTGGAAATATGTTTCGAAACAGGAGGTTGAAAATTGGGGGTTGTGAAAAGGGTGGAAAAAGTTCTTGAAAGGGAGGTTGGAAACTGAGGGTGGGGAAAAAGGACTCGGAAAATGTGGTTGGAAAAGCAGGAGGAAAACCAAGTTCGCAAAATGAGGTTTTGAAACAAAGATTGGAAAATGGAGGTGTGTAAAGGGGTTCGGAAAATTATAACGGAAAAGGGGGGTGGAAAAAGGGAAGGGGTTCAAAAAGCTGCTAAGTGCATAATGACTGGCCTGTCTCTAAGAATGAGAAGTTGGCGATAATGTTCAGAGGAAAATACTTGAAAATAATTCATAAATTGAATTGGGCTAATCGCTCCAGGAAAAACGGGAAGTACCGCTTCAGTGCCGTCGAAAGAATCATACACGCGGACGCTTTCCCCGGAACGAAGCGGAAGAGCGGAAAGGGGGATTTCCACGTTATCCTCATATAGACAAAGTATCCGAGAGCATTATCTTCTTGCATAATGCATGCACACACACGGAAGAAACCACCCCCACTTAGAGTGGTGGGATCTCCTCTCTCTGCCTTTCTCTCTCTTTTCCTAGTTTTCTCTCCCGCTTTACCCCTTCGTGTTATTTTATTGTGTTGCGACTCAATAGTGGGCCTCCCCTTTCTGTATTACGTATGCTCGCGTTCTTTTGCGAACCCACCCTCTCTACTTCTTGCTGTGAACACATACATCCATGCCCATATATTTATATATATATATATATATAAACATATAGATATATCCATATATATATGATAGAAATTTATACACATATGTGATGTTCTGCACACATGAAAACTGAGTACCCGTGCACCTCGAACGCACGTAGGAATACACTTACGCGCAAAGAAATGGAGATACAAGCGAGTGATAGAAGAACAAGGGGTGTATATGCAGATACAGTGAGTACTTAGCATTAAGTATTCAACGCAAGGGGATCACGTATTATCGCCGAGTCCCTGTACGGAGTATGTTTATTTATTGCTCGACTCAATGATACTTTGAAGATGACAAACAGAATGCTTAAGCTGTTATTATATCAGCCACCACATTGTGGTCCATTTCATTCTTTTCGCTTCCTCGTAGAGGAAACTTGGTCGTCGTGACAGTTTCAAAGAGTTTTTAAATATTTCAATTGAAAGTTTCGCACAGGCATAAGAAACAACTGAAAGCCAACATGTGTTATAAAAAGTGAATTAAATTTCAGGAGTAAATTTGGAAACAAGTTCTTAGATATGGATGGATTTAGTAATTGTTTTCTTTTTCAATCGTCAAGCCCATTAAATCAAATTTGGATATACCTCCGACCCTTGAGAAATTTGAGCGTGCTTCTTTTCCCTAAAAATGAAAAGTAGCGGCGAAAAGAACGGATGATGAGAGAAGACATGCGAGGCGAGGAATCGTGAAGGGGCTTGTTGTAAAGTGTAAACGATACCGCAAAGCGGCGCTCGACATTTGACGTCTCCATGCATCATCCGTCGCTTTCCATCAAAAAGATCGCCAATATTCGCCGAGAATTCAAGTAGAGCGGCTGCCAGTGGATGTGGCATGAATGTATTCAAAACGCGCAACGGCGCCCGCGGTATATTGGGGCTGAAGAGAAGAAAAAAAACTCTCCTCGCGAATGTGGATTTCTTTCGAGGGAATTCGATCGTTTATCAAATAGACACCATCTTGTGTAAATTGCTACGAGTCTCGCGTCTTCGGTTTCGAGTCGAGAGAATTTCAACCACTCTCGAAATTGCTCGCGTTCCCAACATAAAGACATATTTCAAAAATCTCGCTACTTTCGTTTCTTATTTAATATGAAAAAGAATTTATATCCCTTTCAAAAATAGAAAAACAGAGAATTTGCTTTCAGAGAATAAATTCCGGGTCTAAAATGATTAGACTCGGGAGAATTTTTAGAGCATGGAGAGATTTTCCAGAAAAGGATAATTAAATTAACAAAAGTAGAAAAGAGTAAATGATTCTCAGTAAAGCACCGCAAGTGGAAATTTTTCTAACGGAATCAGAATTGTTTGAGCCGAAAAAATTTTCTTTCCTGCTTCTCTCTTTATTCGAGTCTCAGAGACTAGAAATCTTCTCGCTTGTTGTTTGCCCCTTCTAGGCCAACTCGAGGAAGGCGAACGTTTGATCGTTAAGTTAAGAAGTGAATAATATTAATTAAAATGTTCTTTTACGGCGGTAGCCTCTCTTTCTTCCCTCGTTATCCCTTCAGACTCGGTACTCCACTTGTCGCTCCTCGTTGGAATATTTATTCGTTCTTTCGTTCACTTTTTATTTATACTCGAGGTCTGAGGACACACCCGCCTTATTTGCGCCCCCTTGCGCTCTGTTGCCGTTCCTTTAAACGACACGGCTGCTGCCGCTACCAACGCAACTCTAAACCCTTTTTACCCCTTGTGGAGGCTAAAAAGAAATTAATGGACGCATTCGAATGAATGTTATTAATTGAATCACGCGACGTCCTCCGCCGCAATTCGACGCGCGCAATCCTCATCCCTCTTTACAGGGGTGACTTGTTGCAATCAGCTTTTTTTAATATTCACACTATTTGAGAGTAAGCTAAATAGTCCAAAAACCTGTAATTTACAAAAGAAGGTAGGAAAAGGAGATTAGAAAATGTAAAAAAAAGAGTTGGAAAAAGGGGTTGGAAAAAGGCGTTTGGAAAATGGGTTGAAAGACACGGTTCGCATAACGAGGTTTTTAAGGGGGTGGGAAAGAAAGGGTTTTGAAAAATATTTTGAAAAAGAGGTATAGAAAAGAGGTTTGTAAAAGGGGTTAAAAAGGTTGGGAAAAGGGTAGAAAAGGAATACTTGAAGAAGCTTTGAATATTTTCATTTTTAATTTGAGAAAAGTGTTATCAGATAAACTCCTGAGACTCGTATTCCGAAGATGGTTGAGTTTGTCGTTATTCGAGTGTATCATCAAGGCTTGATGATGAAAGATGGTCGGGTGCATAAAAGCCATTCTCATAAGGCAAGCGGTCGCGGAAATTGAAAGCCAGGACGGTCAGCATCGTCGGCTGCACCAATGCAGTGGATGTAGGCGCAACCGCGATACATCTATAGGTGAGTATGAGTTCATACGAGCATACGAACATATACCCACGCAGTCAATAGATAATAACGCCGAGTCGACTTCTGTATGAATGCACCCACCGAAGATCAAACAGCAGACCTAAACCGCTGTTTGTTTTTCATCACGTCCCTGATCCCTTATTCAGTCCCCGTTTTATTCAGAATTTAGGTTAGGCTGTGCTCTGATACTCGTGAATATCCGTGTGGTTTTGGTATACGATGCAACCCCACTACTGATGAGGGATAGACAGACTTTTAAATATCCGAACTCTTTGAATTCATGCCACTTTCTCGACAGATTTCGCTCCCTTTCGAAAATGAGTCAGGTTGATGAATTTTTGTTTCAGCAAAGGCGCTCAACTCTGAATGCAGCCGATTGAAAGCTGGAAGAAGTGCACAATTTTACATTTCGACCATTCAGTTACAAAACATTTTCCAACTTCCTTTTCCAAACACATTTTTCCACCCCTTTTTCCTCATCTTTTTAACCCCTTTTCCTCCACACGCTTTGTTGGAAAAGGGGGTGAAAATAGAGGATCAGGTATCAGATTTGGATTCGTAGGAAATCACCATGAATGCGATAATTTGATCGTAGGGTTGGTATCAGAGTTCCGGAGACGAAGATGGAGGAAATTGACGTTGGTGGTGGTGGTCGCGATTGAGGAAGGTTGAACTGATTTTCCACTCGTGGGATATTCAATAAGGTAACACTGAAAAGGAAGACTTGAAGGAGTTTGAGGGAAGGAGAGTGAAGGTTCGAGGGTTGAAGGTGGATAGGAGCTGAGAAGTGATGGGATGAGTTGCGTTTACAAAAACGAGCGTGCCTACGCACACATCCAGATAAGTGAAGCCGGAAATCAGACCTATATTCATCTTTATAACAATCTATATACATATACATGTATATATCCATCCCTATACGCTTATACGCAACTCTATATAATCATCCATCCATACATTCATCCCCGTATCGACTTCTCCCTATTCCTTCAAGCCTCCAGCATTTCTGAGGGTCCCAGAGCCACTTGAAAACCCGACACTGTGATAATCTTGTCCAAAGTGCTTCTGTGTGGAAACTCTTGGCTTGCTTGTCTTTCCAGATATTCAAACAACATTCGAATCACGGTTATTGTTTCTACGATTATTATTTTCTAAGAGAATAATTAATTTGATGAGGATATTGATGCTTCAGGAAGATTAAATACCCGAGCACTAGAAAGGGATTTTTTGAGGGGAGTAACTCTGGACAATTTTTGTTCATCAAATTACTCTGGCGTTGTAGGAACATCGCGACATCTTTTCACGTGGTTCGAGAGTTTCGATGCTCCCTCAGGATACGTGCTGCAGAAAGATATTCTGCTCCTCTGCATGTTGAGGATTCTGAGGGTGAAGTTAATTGAATGCGGCGATGATACCAAACGATGCGAATTCTTTAGTAGTTGCTACCCCGGATGCAAGAAGCATGATTTAATCGGTTGATTATTTTCAGTTGGTATTGAAATAATTGGAGAAAAAGGGCTTCAAGCAGGAGTTTAGAAAAGAAGATAGCGAGACAAAAAAAGCATTTTTAAAATAACTATCGACTGTTCCAATGAAATTCTAAGCGACAACTGGAAGATTTTGAAATTAGGAAAGTGGGTTGGGAAATTCGTCCGACGCTCGTGAACCCCAGTAAGGACTAAACAGCAAGCCATGAGGGCGTAGTTTGTCTTGGCCCATTAAGAGAAACGCTAGTTGGCTTGCTCTTCGGGGGTAGCACACGATAGAGGGATAGAAAAGAGGAAGTGGTTGTTTTATGGCCCGGCATCTGTTCGACGATCACCTCGTTCCGATACCACTTTATCCTCGGCGTTAGCCGTTTCCTAACTGTTTGCGAAACAAGTCTTCCCCCCTTTCTCTTTTTTTGTTCATCCTTTCTTTGCTTTCCATCCAAAGGAAGAAAATCCCCGAACCGAAGCTCTTTCCTTTTTCCTTATCCACCTTCTTCTACTTCATTTTTTCTATCCTCTGCTTTCCGATCCCACTTTCCGAAAGCCACTTTCCTACGGCACGAGGCTTTCCGACGTATTTTATTGTTATTTTTATTTTTCTGTGAGTGAGATACGATCCTCTTTTCTAACCGAGGAAAGACAGCAAGGAATTAAGGCTGGAGTTCGTATATCTCTTGGGAGATAAATAAACAAATTTGGCAAATTGTTTACTTGCTGATAAAAGGATTATTTATTATCTTTTCTGGTGTTTCTTGATAAATTCAATAAATCTTAGGTCATCCGATACTTGGTTTATTTACAGGAAAGGGAGTCGATTTGCACGATTCTTTTCTCTTTGTTAATCGTGCCAAGGTTTCCAATTGAATGGGAAAAAAGTTGGGAAAGAGGAACAAGAAGTGGAAAATGTTCATGTTTCCCTCGTGGGAGAACTCGCCAATGATACACGGCAGGGTCGGCCTGGGGAAAACTCGCGAGCACACTCATAACTTAATGATCGCTCGTATTTCTTCGGCGAGCTTTATTTATTGGTCCCCAGCAGTTATCTGTCGTGGTAACTCGTAAAGGACAGTAGCCGGGTATATAAGTGTACGCAGGATGTGGATTAGCTCTAGTCCTATACGACCTAGGATTAGTCAATAGGAACCTGAAACCCAGGCCGGAAGTCCATTCTTCATACTTTAATACTTTTTACAGGGTCACTAATTTTCATATCAGAGCAATCGAATCGAATTAAAAATATCGAATCACAATTGCTCGAATTTTTAAATTCCTGAAATTAAAATTTGTCGAATTATAAAATTTCCCAATTGTGCAATCAACAAATTATAAAAATAAAGAATTATTAAACTCCTCCAAATTTTTTAATTCGGCAAATTTAAATTTCCCGATTTGTGTACTCGATATTTATTTTTTCAGTATCTTTTGTCAGTCCCTATTCCCCATAAATTTCAAAGAAAATTTTAAAGAAAAATCCGCACGTGACTTTAAATCTCTCGCACATGCAGACTTCAAAGTTCTAGTATAAAAAGGTCTGTTAAAAATAATTTGGGAAAATTGCGACAACCCTCGAATTCGTTGTATTATCTGGAGAGAAATGACAATTCCTCACTCGAGAAAGCAATAATGGAAGAGAAGAAAAAAAGTAGAATCGAAGTGAGAGCGACGCGGGTCCGTTATTTCTCATTAAAAACAAGAGGTTCATCGCATCGGCATTATTGCTCGAGTGCAGCTCATTCTGACGATAGGACTAGTCGCAAGAGTCATTGAGAGGTGTCACTTCGTGGCATATTCGTTTGTATTTTCCGCCACTCATCATTATCCATCCAACGCGAGTCAGTTGTATTGCATTGTGGGTACGCGTCAGCCGCACTTGAGTGCGCAACGCGCAAAATAAAAATAATCAGGCTCCTCTTCCTCTTCCTCTCTCTCAATCCCTCTCTTTCTCTATTGCACTCATTCTGCCTATAGTGGATGGCTCTCCTCGTGCAACAAACCCCATTTTTCGTCACGACTCTACATCTCATACACTAATCACAATTTCACCCCCTCTCCCTCTACCTTTTTCTGAACCCCGGAAGATGGCATTTTGATTCACATTCGGGAAAAAATAATGACTCATATCCCTGATTTATTCAGCTCGGCTTCGCACATCGTCGACAAGTTCGTTATCGCATTGACAATGGATGATACCTTTCTCTGGAATGCAATCTACTGTGGGGCAAAATTTCGAGTGCTTAATGGGGATTTCGAGCTTAGAGGACCTGACGAATTGTCCTTTTATGGTTGCTTTCTTTTGTCTCCCGAGGGTGTAAAGTTGCATCCTTTTAAAGTTTGTCTTAGGATAATATTTTATCAGCTTTAAAAAATATTACATGAATCCAATTTGAAACTCAACAAATTTTAGGCCCTTCAAAAAAAATTATTTCAATTTTTGAATTGAAAACAGATCGTTACAATATTAATGAGGTGATT
>JAUEJJ010000047.1:10520090-10536794 GCA_032164275.1 Synergus coniferae | reverse complement strand
AACGTCACGCAAAAGGAATGGAAAATAAACAGCAAATAAATTTACAATTAATCGCATTATCATTCGGTCAACGTTCTCGTCCAGGATATTAGATTAGCTTCATGGAACTACACTTTTTCGCGAATTGACTTAATCCACCGAAATAAGTCTAAGAAATGTCCTTGAAAATTCGATAAAATCATAAGGAACTTTATCACAAATTTCTACAGAAAATGGTAATTTTAGGCAACAACAAAAAAATTTTAGCATTGAAAAAGTATCGAGCATTAGCGATCACAGTCAAAATATTCGACGTTGGTAGCCAGGTTGCCGATAAATTATTATCTTCACTAAAGATTAGCCTCGATGCCGCGACCCTCATAAATATCAGTATTTTTATATATATTTTCACGTCTCTTAAGCCGATTTCCTTTCTGCCGATGCCTTCGAAACGCTTATGTAGCGACCGATGCCGAACTCTCAGCGCCTGCAGCGAAATCCTCAGCACCTTCTCCCTACCTCTACTAAGCTCAGAGATTAAAGACGTTTCTCGTCTTCTTTTTATTCAATTCCAGCTACCGCATCTATGTACACCGTAATAAATTCAAGGCAAATTAGTATTTGTCATTTCGAGATATTCACAACTATTTTTGACTCGAAATGTGATATACTTTTTTAGAATGTTCGTCCGCCCACAAAACCTTAGTCTAACTAGAAATACCTAACATACAAATTTTTGTGCATTGTTTGCTTATGTTCTGTTTATTTATTATTTTTTTTTTTTAAGTATACTTGATGCCTAATTTATTTTTGGAGAGTCGATTATGTCAAGATCTTCGTTTTTTATTTACGAAAACTGTAGATTCTTGGAAGTCTCCTCTTACATCGTGAAGGGTACCCATGGCGTTAGAGTTGCGATATATTTTGCAAATCTTTCGCTATTTATCACAGAGTCAGTGTCCCACGTGCACGTGGTACGCTTTTTCCCTTTTTCATATTCTGTTACCATTGCCATGGCGTATACGAGCCGCCAGAGATTTTCGAAATTGATCGTACGTGGGAAAGACAGGCGTGAGCGAGCAGGAATCACCCTACAATGCGAATATTTCTTCCACTTCCGGTATTTTGGTTAGCATATCGCAAAATAAAGCAACCTCTAACATGATAAATCTTTTCATTTCATCTTATGTAGAATTAATAAACTCTTTTTATATCACGAATAAATACAACTTCCTCTCACCCAGACGTAATGGTTCTAGAATCAAAAAAATTATTTCCATTACATTTGTTGCGCCTACAAACTAGGGAGCAAAAATTATGAAGTAAAAAGGATGGGGTAACGGAAAAGGACTAATGAGACTAGGGGTAAAAGTAGGAGCTAGTAGGCAAATCAATGTATGGTCAGCCGGGGATGACTACCAGTTGTCTGAAAGAGGGGTCCCGAAAAGAAGGATTGAGGGGGATAAATGAAGAGAGGGTCAGTAGTACATGTCCTTGTATAGTCAGCCCATGAGGAGAATCAGTTATTTGGGGGAGGGGCCGGAAAAAGGGAGTGGTGGAAAAAGAGGGGAACCTTTTGTGCAAAATTCGATGGTTCTAAACTAAAATAACGCATTTGAAAATCTTTGAAGCTCCAGTGTGAAAGGGTTTCACTCTTTCTCGAAGGATTGCGTGTCGCGGAAGATAGCGAGAGGCCGTTTGTAAAATGTAAAATTCGTAATGCATCGCCGCAAAAGTGGAATAAGCCGAGACATACTGGTGCGATGGTGGTTTACTGGTGATGGTGGCAGTGGTTGGGACCAGAACCGTGTACGGTTATGTGTCTCATTTATCAGCGCAGATATTATTATAGCTCCGCCCGGTCGCAGCTAGGAATTTTACATAGGTAGAAACATTTGTACCTTCGCGATATAATATAAGGACGTAATAATGCAAACTCACACAAACACTGTAGCTCGCGATGGTTCCTCTCCCCTTTTCCTCCTTTTTTCCATCTGTTCACTCTTTTTCCCTCTGACTCTGACTTGCAGCCATTCATCGTCCCGCCTTGACCCCCCATGGTGTTGGGTATTGGGTCACGTATGGTGGTCTTTTCGCCTCCGTTGTTCTGTCATATCCTTTGAGGGTGAATTTGATAAAAGAAACATCTCAGGATTCATTAGATCGAATCCAAGAAAAAAGTTCTCCGGTACCTATTAAAATTAAGAGGATTACAAGAGGATCAATATTGCAAATTACAATTTTCTGGTTTAACACAGAAATCAATATGACAAACCGAAGAAATAATTCCCAACTCTTAACGACCATGAAAACAACATTTGCAGGAATCTGTCCTTTCTCAAACAGACTTAACACGACATTCCACTTATTCATCTCCACTCAATAGACATCCGCTTCTCTTTGATTAAGCATCGCGAAATGCGAATGTGCGAACATACTCACAACTGGTATCGTACGAGAGTGTAAGAATTGAAGAAGAGGAACGATAGAGTAAGTGAGAGGAGAAATACATTTAAAGAGAGAGGAAACGACAAAAAGGAAAAGTTCAAGAATCGAAAGTGAAGAAAGAGGGGGAGGATCGAGAGGAGGATCTTTATCGCCTTCGGTTCGTTCAATTCGCATAATAAACAATCCTCGGCCAAAGAACGGGCAAGAAACCGGAACATATCTCGCGCGCGAACGCGTACCCAACGACAAATAAACCATTATCGCCTGGCGACAAGTTCTCTCACGCCCGCTGCTTATGGCACGTGTACATATAAACAGACACACACTCAGGTGGGCCCGTGTTGGCCCGTCCTACGAGTGTCGAGGCCCAAGCCACACACGGGTTCCCTTGTGCGTGAATCAAACGCGAACCCGCCCAAGGAATGCCTAAGGACATCGAAACATAGCAATGCTTTATGGTGGTCCGCGGCTGAACCTGATTTATAAGTGCATTACTATACCCACAGAAAAGCAAACTCCATGGACAGACGACTAAGGCTATCTGTAACCCTATTGGCCCCACACCATTCAGCATCCAGTATTCACACCTTGGTATTATTCACATTCGATTCCTACCAGCAAAACACTCTTCAATCCTGATTACACTATCCTGTATTCAAAATGAAATATAAAATATTTCCCCAGATGTTATCCTTATAATGAGTAATGCATTTCTTTCACCTTATCAATAACTAGAGGAACCTCAAATGACTATTGAAAAAGCATATCATATAGAATTTTGCACTTTAGAGAGGGATAGAAATATACTTATACTCCCTAGGGAGAAAATGTGTGACTACAGTGGGAGTAAAAGCTATTATTGCCCCACTCGCGTGACCAGGGTTCAAAATTATCGCTATTCGGGCGGTGTATTACGAGGGCGGGAGGAAAATACACTTTTACTCCCTAGAGAGAAAATATGTCCATGTTTTCATCTCGATTTAGAAAAAGTTGCTATTTTCGACCCGACCCTATTATGTACAGCTAAAGAAAATTCGTTTTTGATACTTTCCAGTGTTTTAACATCCTCCAGCATTCTGTGAATTCATAAAATAAGGATTCGTGAGATCCTGGTGATGGGGGTGCTTGGGGATGAGGGGGAAAATTCTGGAGGAGAAGGCATGTGTCCCAAACGACGTATGCACGCCGAGACACGTAAACGATATATCAGGGGGTTAGCCGCTGGGGACGGACGACTTGAGCTATCTTTCTTCTACTTAGATACATTCTCGTTCATACATGTGCCATTACAAAAATGTAGTCGTACATGTGAATTTCACATGCGCAAACGTGATACACTCTATAGAGAGATCTGCCAGCGGATATAGTAAACGCGAGCAGAGGAGCCGGAGGAGAAGCAGCTCTCGTGAGCTGTAAATGTATTAAGGTTTGACGACCGAGGAGGGACCACCCTTTGGCCCGGGGTTTCCCAGATCTATCCAACGTACCTTCGTGCATATGCTTATTTTAGAAAAGAACAAGAAAGCCAAGCGAGAATTCTCTTCGAGGAGGAAAACACATTTCGGGTGCATCGAGTGCATGGAATTTCAATTCCGAGCTAGGGTTTCCCTTGACAAAAAACTGGAAAGATATTGAAGTTGTATGAATCCAGCTGTAGAAGCTCTTGACTTTTTTTTATTACTGGAAGGTACTCGTCAGAAATGTCGGAATTTGAGAATATCGATATTAATAAAATTGGATGAAATTATAATACGATATATGGTAAGTAGGATTAAAAATCAAAGAAGGTTTGTATATTTCTAAAATTGAGAGTGGGCAGAGAACGTTCCATTAAAATTTCTAGACACTGATGGAGCAAGATTTCGATACCTAGTGGCTACTCGTTCCAGTTTCAAGACTGTTTCATACTTGTATAACACCATTTCGAAGATGAACGGATGATTCGTTCATTTTATCTTGAACAGGTCGGTCATGGCACGGTATTATCGTCAGGATCTCGAGCCGGAGGGAAGTAAGGATGCACTTCTGGTGTTAGGCCTGTCCCTCCTTGCTTGGCTGGGGAGTATATTCTATATCTATAGCCACGGAGGAATATCCTGAGTCGCTCTCGGCCAGGTCCGTGGCCTTAGAAGGGACTTAGCCATAATCTGAAATATATTGGTGCTCGATGTTTGTCCACATCTCGTTGACCGGCATTATAAATTGGCGAAGCGTAGGCATTCGTTCGAGGACATTAGTCAAAGCTGGGTAATGTCGTACGCGATAATGCGCCTGATATCACCGATGCTTGTGTGAACGTGTTTGTAAGAGTTCGCGGCGCCTCGTACACCTCATGAGAATCAAAAGGTCGCAAAGGTCCTTACAAAGTTAGACCCGGAGTTGAGAAGAAGATATGGACGAAAAACGCTCGTATTTACTTCAAAGCTGTCATTTATTTTGACTTCGATTCAAAAATACGAGCTGAAGGCAAAAGGATTTTCTTTTTTAATCTACTCAGACTAAATGACTAAATCCTTTCGTATGATACGGGAGAATTTAACCTTATCCTTCCACCTTCAGTGTGAAATCTTTAATTCGGATATTGACGTCGATTTAAATCAGGGGACAAATTTATCCTCGAGAGGAATAAATAACTGTATTTAAAGGATAAAGGCGTTCGCTAATTGAATGCAACATACGTGTGAGGGCCCAGGTAAGCCTATCTTACCGATCAACAATAAATCGCCCTTTAATTGGTTGAGAAAAATCGACGGATTTCAGGATTGCCCTGCAATCGCTCTGATGACAAACGATATGCATTCGATGCTGATTTTTTCACACCGTTTTGCAATACCGATCGTGTCGAGGAAACATATAGCCTACACTCAGGATCGTTTGTTTCTGCGAGAGAATTTACCTGCACTCACTTAATCGCAGACTCAAACCTCGTAAGTTAATCCGACCTTTTCGTGCTGGTTTTGCAATTTTTGTAACTTGCCAGCTTGTAGGCAAATTATTGCTTATAAAGTGGTCAGTCGATCATTGCCGATCATCACAAGGGATAAGGGATTTTTCCTGCAGAAACGAGATACTCCGTTTTCAATCACAAACCCTAGCCTGACTTCTTATCATTTTTATTGAGACTAATATCATCGTTAAGATACATTTATTCTCATACCAGGTGTATTTTTAAATTCCTGTTAAACATTCCTCAAATACTTCTAGACGCATTTATTTCTAATGAGTAATTTATCCATTTATCAATGGTATTTATTCCAGATTTTTGAATCGAAATCATCCAAGATTTAAAGGTCTATAATATTAAAAAAAATAAAATGTAAAGCGTTTTTTTCAAAACATCGAACTTTGAACACAAAATATAAGAGATAATAATTAGATTAATAATTCAATTACCAAAAGATTAGATTTTCGAAATAAAGAATCGAGAATTAACAAAGTTGAAAGATACAAGCTGGAAAGGGGAACAAGGAATAAAAATTAACTCGAGATAAAAATTACCGATCAGAAATGAGATCTGCGCGTAGAATTAGCAAAAGAAGCACAAAATAATTCTCGGACGAAGGCATGTGGAAAATGCTATTAAGGTGGGCCTTATCGACCAATTTGTCCGCTAGTCCTTCGTACAATTAATGAGCCCACAATCAGGATGATAAGAACCGGTTCGGCGAGAGTTTCTTTGAATCAAGGTATGGCTTTACCGGTAACTGGTGGATCGTGTCCAAAACGCTGGCGATCCGTTTGTCACGAAGCCGGCGGCATAACCAGCGTGCCATTTTATCGACAAATAAGTAATAGGGACCAATAGACGCGAAGGCCTGAATCTTATCAAACAGCCTTTATGGAGGCCTTATCAAACGGCCTCCATCGATGTCAGTTCTCAAACTCTATCTGGCACAATCCTTCATTCTGAACTATAAATGGAAATTTACGTAAACACCATTAAAAGGAATCTCGAATTAAAATATTTAATTTTTAAATGATCGAGTCACGCCTAAAATTATTGGATTAGCAATCATCCAAGTTTGCTTTCTGTATATACACTACCGTCAGAAATTGTCAGTACGCCTGTTTTTTAGCAGTTGCTTAAAGTTTTCTAATTTTTATAATACTTAATTGAAAAATTTTTCTGCAAAACAGTACGAAAGCTAATAAAATTCTGCGTTTAATAAGCTAAAGGAAAAGTTAAAATCTGTATTTTATAAAAAGATATTGCCAAACTTGTACGAAAAATCTCGTAAATTTTAAAATGAAGATTGTCCTTCATACATGGATAAAAAAAATAAGAAATGAATATTTTAATAGTGGTTAAAATATGGTATATTTTGATTTTTAAAAAATTCTTGTAAATAACTATGGGCATTTCAAATTTTACGATTTTTCTGTGAAAGTTTGAGCCTACGGAAGAAGTTAGAAAAATAATTTTAAAAATATTTTAACATCGTACACAAAACCTATGAAAATTTATCTTTAAATTGAGACCAAGGGCTTTCTAAAATATTGAATAATTTCGAAGTTATTAACATTTTTTAAAATTTGGAAATTTAAGGCTTTTTGGCTATATCTTTTTATAAAATACAGATTTTAACTTTGCCTTTAGCTTATTAGACGCAGAATTTTATTAGCTTTCATACGGGTTTGAAGAAAAATTTTGCAATTAAATATTATAAAAATTACAGAACTTTAAGCAACTGCTAAAAAACAGGCGTACTGAAAATATTTCCGACGAAATTTTTGGTGATTTCTTTCATGAATTTATAATTTGCAAGCTTATTAAATTTGACTTTGTCTTGGCAGGATCGCGTAGTCGACAGCAGAGGACAGATAGAAACCCGAGGTACCTTGCTTGTATCGTATTTGTTCCTCGAGGTTATCGTACCGCATCTCCCAGTACGTGACGAGGGACGTAATAACGACGGTACCTTCATACATACGAACCTTTATAACTGGTTTCAGCGTTTCTGTAATTTCACCTCACCAGGTGAACAAGCCTTTGTTTCCTTACATTACGCTTTTCGCGAATTTCGATCTCAGTTTGTCACTCAAGTCAGAACTGATATTGTTAGGAAGGAAATAGAAATGAGTATTGTTGAATATCGTATTCTGCTACGAACCGGTTCAGTCTCTTTTATGCCTTTGTAATTTTACCTCGATTTTCTCGAGGCCTTACTTTAGTTTATACAGAGTTCAGAAACCTATTTACTGAACTATTCAATGTACCTGATTTAATTAATTATTATTGTTTTGAATATATCTACATTTTATGTGTGCACGGAGTACGTAAGACGCAATATTCCGAGTCCAATGTGGGATTCCAATTATCGAGGTTCAGAAAAATTCCAATCGCTGCTATATAAATCAGTCAAGGATGTCGCGCGAATTAATATTTACTGTCATAGTGCGGTCTAATTGCAATTAATACAAAGACTTTGTCGGCGTCATGAATTGCGGTTTAGCCAAAGTACCAATAAAGAGAGTGTGGTACTGTTAGAGACATATTGCGCGGTACAGGTACTCTTCGTCGGGTTATTCGCTTCTATGCGCTGACAAATTTAATGTCTTTTCTCTTTACTCCCACGATCGAATTTTTTCAAATCTTTAATCCGCCGCGAAAAGATTTAATGCCCAGTCACTTTCACACCTTTCTCTTTTTCCTTTAGTACAAACTAAATAAATCATTTTTGAGCTATTGATCACTCTAATTTTCAAAATTTTAAAAGATTTCAAAAGGTCTCAAAATATTTTAAGAAATTTCAAAGAGACTTCATAGGTTGATTAAAACGTATTTTTTATAAGGGAAAAATGGATTTTCGAAGGTTTCTGAAGGATTTCCGCGACACGGGATAGATTCTTGCTGTGTTGGAGGGTCGAGTGACGCATGGCATGGCATGGAGTAAAACATAGAGTGCCATAAGTGGGACCTGTGTGTCTTTCTTGGCCCGAGGATCGAAGGGTCCTTCGGCGGTGTATCAGGGGCTCTCCTCAGTATCACACTGCTGGAGGCACGTTGATTTATATCCGTGAGGAAGATTTATATTGAAGAAACCGCGGGATTGAGTCGCAACACGGCGCCGACTTATCGCGAGTAGGTAGAAACGACATCAGCGAAGGTCCTCGAGGTACATCGAGACTATCGATTGAAACGAATAGGGATCGAGTTATTTACTGCGTTCACTCGACTGAATATACATAGATCCAAAATTTCACTGCTTCTTTATCCAAAGTAACTAAAATGAACATATTTTTTCTGAAGATTGTCATCTGCGTCCTTCACTTGCCAATATTCGATTTGGATCAGGTTTATAATTGAAAGAATTCAAAGATTAGAGATTCCTCAGCCACATAAAGAAACTATCAATATTTCGTAAAGTTATATTTTGGTGAACGCGTGGACGTCGAATCGGTGGAATTGGATCGGTCAAGTCAGGTTGATGGATGCTGCTTCAGTTTGAGGTGAAGCGGAGGCACTCGAGGGTTAAAATAGTAGAAGACGAAGGGTCCTTCGCAGTCTATTGGTCTCTTTATTTCTTCGTCTTGCCCGGCTTCGAAGAGGAGCCCTGCACACTCGATGTTATTTACGACTGCTGATTTATCGGATGAAAGGAAGCGGCAGCTCAGCTTAGGACCCGTCCAATCCCCCGCGACAATATAAGAAAAGAAGCAACTCTTCGCTTGCTTCTTTCTCTTCGATCCGCTCGCTTCCGTACACTTTACGAGCAAACTGTTTCTTCTACTCAAACTTGTTTTTTTTCCTCTTTACACCACGAGAAAAACATTGACAAAATACATCTCGGATTGTGGAACACAATAAGAAATATCAAACCCGGAAAATCTCTAACTTTATGAAACAATTTCCATACCTTCAGTTGCGTAATTTTATTTATAATAATATTAAACATTCAATTGTCACTAAGGGGCGTGGTTATATAGAAATGTGGGATAGAAATTCTTGAAAAAGTGGCAAGAAGATCTTGTGGTAATATAGACAGAAAGAAATCAATGGAATAGAAGAAAGGTAATCACTATTTACATACTGAAATATTTTGGATATAAAAAAATCCTCTTTGCATTTATATGTACTATTTAGTAATAAAAGGAAGTATGTATTTTGTGGAATTGAGATTGCATAATAAGGCAAGGTCGGCGCTTTGCTGCGGTAATAGCTGAACCGCCGATTTCTGATATCGTCTGCGGCCTTTGAGCGGCGGGATGTAAAAATAATTTTTGAAACCGCACGAACTGATATACAGCACAAGTGGAGGGATAGTAGGATAAGAGTGAGGCGCTCGTAAAGTTTTCTTTCTGTGTGGTAGGCCGCGGCCCTTAAACCGCGAACAAGCCTCTGGGTTGAAAGAGGGAATAAGAAAGGGAAAATAGAATGAGCAAAAAAGAGGACAGAACCCTTTCATTCATTCCTCATTCATTTTCCAAGTCCACAACGCGCTTCAAGTTAGCCTCAAAGGTTACAAAAACATAAACGTTACAATCAAATTCTATTATTGTGTCTTTATATCTTTTCGATGAGAAACAAATTGAATAGTGAAAAAATAAAGAGTTTTCATCAATGAGATCAGGATATCGAAATTGAGATTGAGAACCTCAGTCGAGAAACAAGCCATAAAATCCAGAGTCTAACATATTCCAGTGGTCAATTCAGGATTCCGGACTGTTTCTCATTTCATCTCTTCTTTAGACCTTCTCGTTATCCTTGTTCGTCCTCATGGCGATAAAACCTTTCATCTCGAAATTAGACCTTACATGACCAAATATCCTAATTCTAGACTTATCTTATAAATCGTAGAATATATTTGTAACTTTTATATAGGTCAATATAACAAGAGAGTTTTCATTTTTGCTAGTTTCAAAAATATTTTTTTATCGATTTCATGTTGTTTTTAATTTGGCTTCCTTTATGGAGGGATGAAGATTGGATAGGTTGTTCGTAGAT
Source organism: Synergus coniferae (assembly GCA_032164275.1). NCBI lineage: Eukaryota > Metazoa > Arthropoda > Insecta > Hymenoptera > Cynipidae > Synergus > Synergus coniferae. Next base: position 10,526,422 of record JAUEJJ010000047.1, on the reverse strand, counting down.
CGTGTAGTTTGGTTTATTGAGGCTGTTAATGAGGAAGAATAATAGTTCGATACCAATTAGCGAGAAACTGTTCGAAGCAGTGGTTAGGCCATAAAAAGAAACTGCCGGTAGGTAAGTAGGTATGCCTCTAGCATTAACTACCCCCATGGACTATGGACTACAGCTAGAGGACCAGACTGACCAACGTTAATTGAACGCACCGCTCGTAACAACTTACCCCTCGCTCTGCACCCTCCCCATTTCCAAAGGCCAGTCTCGACGTTGCGAGAATCTATACCACTTACTTTTATGGTTTCCAAGCCTAGTCGAGTGTACACTTTCTTTCCACGGGGAATAAAAATCCACCTTCCTCCAACACCCCTCCTTTCATGGCTATTCAAGTCTTCTTCCTTCTCAATGTTCCGACGAATCTGAAACATGAAGTCATTTTTGTTTACAATCATTTGAAACCTTTTGAAACTTTTTAAATTCCTCCAAATTCCAAAAAATCTGTTAAAATTTCTAGAACTACTATGTCTACTATTGGGAATTTTACAGGGTCGGTAATTTTAAATTGTCGGTGATTTTACAATATCGGGATTATTATTTTACGGGATTTTTTAGTTGTCGAAAATTTGAGAACCGCTTGTCGTGAATGAAAGTGAATCGGAGGTCCTAAAGTATAGGAAGAATGTCCCAAAAGCTATATTAGGATGTTCATTGACGTATGCGTTTAATCGAAGGTTTCTTTGACCACTGGGGATGACCACTCGGATGACCGTTAGGATATCGTTTCTTTGGTCGTTGCTCGGAATTTACTTCGATCGACAGTCCCTACTATAAATTGCTTGTCCTAATCTCCAGAAACTAATTAACGACACCCAATCCTATTTCGAAACCTCCCTACGGCCACATTTAATCTTCTCCTTTTTATCTCCTTTTGTCAATTCCAATTATTTCGCACACTCTCTACTTCCTATTCTACATGATAAATTTCAAGAAATTTTCAACGATTTCATGAGATTTCAAAGCGTTTTAAAACATTCCTAGGTACTCGAAGAAATTTCAAAGTATTTCAAGATATTCTTAAGAAATTTTCAAGAATTTCTATAAAGTTTACAAAAAATTTCTAAGTACTTATTACAATTTCAGAGAATTTTAAAATATTTCAAAAACATCAATTCCAGGAGAAAAAAAAAGATATTAATTTCAGGAGAAAATTTCATTCAAAAAGGGCTGTAAAAACATCCGCGTGGACTTTTTCTTATGAAGATCTCATCCAGGGGTGGCATGCATACTCCGAGGGTAGTAACTCGCGATCAGGTGGTTTGGTTGGCCCCTCTCGCGTACTTGCGTATAAATCTCCGCGGCACGCGATGATCGAAAAATATTACAAGAATATATCAGAAATGTCGGCACCCCGTAACCACCCCGCCCACCCGATGCTCTCGTGCCTTCGAGGGGATCGGGGTGGAGAGTTATTTCAGGGTGCGAGGTGGAGCGACGTCTATATCCCAAGACAATGATATGTGACTCAGGCAATATCAATAATTTTCGCATTTCTCTACCGTATATTTTCCCTCCTCGCGAATCCCACCCTCCACAAGTTGACTTCTCTCTATAGGAAGAGAGACTATCTCTCTGCGACTTTCACTTCAGATCCAGAATCGTGTAACTTTTTCGAATTTTTCAAGAAAAATACTACTAATCTACTAACTTTCCAATTTTGAAACATTCAACTACAATCAGGGTGACTACAAGACTCAATTTTTAAAGTTCCCTGACATAATAAAAAAATTTTCTAAAAATCTGTATTGATACAAGTTAAATTGATGTAAAATAAATTAGTAACAAACTTTTAAAATAATCAAGTACTTAAAGTTTCCTCGAAATTGGATTTGAGTCCGAGAAACGTTTCTGTTTGATTAGTAAACTCATAGCGAGAGAACAGGTGCTTCATTGAGAACTCGAAGAGCTTCGAAATATTTGCTTAGGGCTTGGATCTGATATTAAATAAGCCTGTTTTCTTTGCTCGCACCTTACAAAGAATTAGACATATTTGTACCTTTCCGGGAAAAATTAGATCAGTGCAGCAAATAGAATACGTGAGAGTAAAGATAAAATAATCTATATTGCGTTTTAAAAGTGATTTATGCTCTAAGAAGAAATATGATTTTAGAAGTCCAAAGACCTGCTCTGTCTTTAAATAACCTCATGTGATTTGAACCGAAACATTCTTCTCATGAGAGGGAATACACTTATCTGTAATTTTAGGCGTACACTTGTTCCTGATTACCATAATTTTGTTGATTTTTATATTGATTTAGGAGATGAAAAGGGGACTTCCACTTACTTTAGGGTGGTGAAACGTTTTTCTAACGTTGTTGGCACCAAACTTTATTTATTTGTATTCTTGTCTAAATATCTAATTCGCTTGATTTGTCTGAAAGACACAAAATGAGATTATTATACATTTAATAGGAGGTGAACATTTATTGGCTTTCGGAAGATAAAGCGAGTGGTCTGAATCGTTTTACGAGAGTAACTACAGAAGGATCGATCGAGGTAATCAGTTTCTTTCAGGTCGTACACAGTGGTCAAGGAGGGATCAGGGTCTCTGTCTACTGCGATAATACTAGGGGACCTTGTAACATTACGATAGTGGGACGATGGCACTCCGAAGGCCAGTTAAACTGTTCGGAAACTCCCTGGCTTTCCAATTAAGCAAAGATCCTGGACCGAAGGGTCAGACTGCATTGCTGACCACATATTTAACACTACATAAATCGCGACCCGACTTATTGGATGCTAATCTAATTATTTTCGGATGTCCATAAACCGACATACTTAACCCATTCGAGACGAAATCGATCATTCTTTTTTCAACTCAAGTTTTCCTTAATTGACTCTTTTTTTATTAAAAACCAAACTATTATTAACCCAACTACCTATTTTTTCAGTGCACGTACAATCGTATTGATATACAAAATTTTATTCCCGTTAAATTTATTTCCCGTACTAAATATAATGATAAATAATTAAAGTATGTTCTAAAAGATCTACATAATCAGGGAATGAGAAATGGACTCCTTGCTAAACAGTAAATTACAGGTATCATAGAAATCTCGTAATGTGCAATTTTACACGTGACCTACATGGGCCAATCGTGCACATGTTGGTACTTGATTTAAAACCTTGTCGCGTTATCTTTCGTCCACAATTTCATTTCGTGTCCCAGACCGGTACACGTCGATGCGTAGGCTAATGTCCGACATCGATAAATGTCCACGCATCCTACCAAACTCATAAACAAAAACATTTGCATTTAATTGGTGGACTGTGTTTCTGACGCAGACCACTCGAAATCATTCAAAATTTTTTAATCCTACCATCCTTTCGGACAGTGATGAACTCCCTCGCAAATAATGCCGGATAGAATAAATTACCCTTATTAACACAATGCTGCTTCTAGCTCAGATTTAAATTTTGAAACTTTAAAACTTTTGCAAATCTCGTAATTCCTGGAATTCGAATCATTTTTGGGTATTGGTAGCTATATTTCTCTTAGTTGATATAATAAATCTGCCCATTAAATACAGCATTAACATCATCTGAAATAAAGAAGGTTTCTTTATCATCTCTTTTCCCATTTCCTGAGAGATCCCAATCTCCACATTTTCATAAGCATTTGATCTCTTGGACATCGCATTGAATATATCTTGCTCCTTCTTTCTGAAAGTTCTGTCATGAAAAGTCGCAACTTGGAGAAAAGAGAGCAGTCAATAGTTCTGCGATGTAGCATCTTTCGGCAAACGCGGCATATAAACATCAATTCAATGTATGAAACCTGTCAAAATGAATTTCGCCTGGGAGGCTGCGTGCGCGGGAACGTGACGTAGCTGTCATTTTTCTTCCTGCGACGAATGTGATCTTGATGTGAAATATCGTTGTATTATTGTCCGGGTTCGTTTCGCAGAGGGGTTGAGTGCGCATACTTTGGGGCTGAGTTTTCTTCGATGTCTTCTCAGCCGAGATAGAAAAATACCAACTCTCTCAATTCCTTCTCTAATATCGAATTTTCATTCAGAGAGGATAAATCTTACTACATCGACATCAAAATTCATCTATAGGTACTTATATAACACTTCCAAATCTACCAATTTTTAAATGTTTCTACCTTTCAGAGATGAATATTGATTTCAAAATTAGATTCATGAATTTTATAGACATGACGAATCGAAGTTTTATGACTCGCTTTTGACATTTGAATGATGGAAGAGTGAGTTCAAAAAAAGGCAATGAAAGACACTAAATTGAACTAACTGTCCTAACGGTCAATAGTTATCGGACCTCGAGAACAATATTTTTATGGATATAAATATATCTTTATAGTGGTTCGAGAGCAATAACCACTTAGCACGTGAGTAAAATCAATTAGAGCTGCTTTCCTAAATGCGTCGCAAGAACGCAACGCTACTTTGAGAACACGGTTGTTTTATTGCCTAGCGTTTCTCTCGTTTCGGAACTCCTCTTCCGTTTCCACAGCCGGCTAGTTTCCGAGCGATCTCGATTTATAGATCATTTTATCGCACTCTACGAGCTACTCAAACATCTTTTATGCTAAATAGACTCTGAAGTCGAGAGTCGTTGCGCCATTTGCGGTCTATAGAACTCAAAATGCCTGTTTAGTAACTGTTATCTCGTGAAATATTAACAATTCGCCCGACACTTTACTTCTGTATTCTATTATCATTTCTCGCACAAGATACTAAATTTAGTCTTCGGTGTGTTGATTTTTTTATTTGCAAATTAGTATCAACGAATTAACTTAGAATTATTCTGAAGCGATTGAAAACTTTATTCTAAAGTTACGGAAATCTGCTAAAGTAACTAAAGTATCGGAAGACTAAAATTCTTAAAAACCTTTAAAATCTTGTCGTATCAGTTCCGATTAACCATTCCCTCAATACCTCAAAACATTCTCACTTTGCATTTCGAAACTTTCCGGTTCATAAAACGAGTTCCAAGTAAACTTCGAAAAGTAGTTAGTTTGGCCGGGTTCTCTTTAAACACAAACTGGAAGTGTATCGAGATCGAAAGAAACTTTTATAGCAGCAGTTCGTATAACGAAAAGCGAGTTGATTTTCGCGAAGCTCGTGTCTCCAGAAGTTTTCGCCAAAGCGTAATCCCAGAAACGGAAATGCATGGCGAACGGACGAATCGCGTGGTTGAAGGGTAACTCCGAGCTTCTTGCGACAGAACTTTGAAATCAATCAGAGCATTTGCGAAAATTAATATCACCGTCTGCGACATCCACTCGTGACTTAATCGGGTTAGCCTCGCGCGTGTCTACAGCACTTCGAGCCTCGGAAAATGCGAGAGTCAACGTTGCGTGCACGTAGAATGTAATTTAGAAAACTTTCATAACGACGTTTGACAAAATCTGAATTTATCAATTCAGAACTCCGAGTCCTCCTCCCATCCTCCCTCCCAACAAATCAAAATAATCTCATTGTACATAAAATTTCATAAAATATCCATAAAACATATGAATTGCTCTTAACCGAAATATCATCAGTATAAAGAGAGAAGATATAAATAAGCTAATAGCAAATGTTTCTCATTTATCTTTTATGTTCGATATTTCACACCCGAGCTATTCTGAAAATCATACTCGGTGATGCGATGAAGCATGGAATTAATGGTAGTGATAAGAATAATGAGCTTGATGATCGGGCATTCACCGATTGGCGAAATTCTCTTGGGAACTTTAGCTACCAGAAATAGTAATCGATCTTCTCACTGATCGCTTTACCGCAAGTGTACATTTTCACCCTCGAAACGTATTAATGACATACTTCGAACCGATAAGGAAATAGTATATCATATTTCAAACACCTAAGTATAATGTACACTTTAAATAGCGAAAGTTTTTGAATTATTAATTTAGAACATAAATATACAAAAAAAAAATGAGAATGTAAAAAGATGGAAACTTCATTTGAGAAATCTTGTGTACAAGACAATTGAAGATGTGACAAAGCGTATCGACGCACTATCTAAAATATTAACTGCGAGGAAACGGTACTAATGAACGCCAGTGACGAGTAATTTAATGCGCGCTCATTACGATTAATTAGCTATATAATGATTGTCGCCGTCTTCCGTGAAAAAGTGAACCAGAATACCGGAGATATTCGCTACTTGTAGTACTTATTCGATGACTTGAGGCGCGACGATCTTCACGCTACGTCTATCGGTGAATTCTTACTGGTTTATAATTATATCAAGAAACAAATCTTCGCTATGAAACTCTTCATTCGCTCAATCTTTTACATCTCAACTCTCTCTCT
>JAUEJJ010000047.1:10504551-10519990 GCA_032164275.1 Synergus coniferae | reverse complement strand
ATAATGGCGTTTAAGAAGGATGTGCAATAATGTAATTTAGAGACTATTGGAAACTAACAAAGCGCATTCGCCTATGACACTCATATCCATGTTTCAGCGAAATTGGAAATTCGAAGTGGATCGCGGAGAATGATATAGGAGCTATTTCTCGTGACACCTCGAAATAGACTTCGTGGTATTACCATTTGGCGAAGCGAACGAAATTCCTCTCCAACGGATAGAGTATCATCACACATCCAAACTCGTTATATTGGAAATTACTCCGTTTTCAAGCATCCGCTAAGGGAGTTTTCAAATATTGTACAACACCAGAAAATATTAATATGTATAACGCACCGAAGGGCCTTTCACTCGAAAGATCTTTCATCTCGAGAAAGGAAGGACGTTTTTAAGATTTATAAGATAATTAGATAATTTAATATATAATTATAATTATTTAATTATTTTGATAAGCGATTCGAGTCGTTTTAAATTACATTTAGATACTTTTCCCTTTCCTGTGCTTTGAAATTAAAAGGAGTCGATTGATATAAAAGAGGTAGCAGTCACTTTCTACTTTCTGGCCCTCGAGTCTTTCGGAAAACCCGCTAAATCACCCGTGGCGAGGGTAAACCAGGCTAGAGATTTGTGCGCTTGTAAGCCGAATCGTCCGTTGTATTGCGAACGATTGGGCGGGATAAAAAGGGATGCTGCGTCGAATCCCTCGGACCAATATCTCTTTTCGAGAGCTCTAACGAGACCACTTGACTCGCGGTTTCACGAAATCTGGAAAGCCGGATAAAAGAAAATCGATCTTACTGTATAATCTAAAGGACAGGCCTAAAGGAAAATGTACCACAATATTTTTTCTTGAATTTTCCTCTTGACAGAATATAATACTTCTTTACTGATACCAGATTCCTGGGATCTCATTTTCAGAATAATTTTCCTAATGGGAACTCGAGCAATCATGGATATAAAAAAATCGGTTATGGAATTTCAAAATATTTTGCTTAATATTAATATTAAATGTTGATCGAATTTGATTTATGAATACTGAATTTGTTGCAATTATATGTTGCCTTACGGAATTCAAACCCGTGCAATCTGACGTAATGCGCATTCAGGGATGCACCCGCCGGCAATGCCCTTGCATACTAAACGTTCGGCTCCTACCTCCGGTACTTAGCATACATAAGCTCCGGATAATACAACAAATTCCTTCGCATGGTGCCATTAATCCAAAAACAATGGAAATCTCTAGATCTAAAATACTTAACAGCTGTTCTGATCTTATCCTGGATTAAATAAAGGCTCATCAAGCTACTAAAGCTTCTTCCTTTGCAGTAGATATATTTTCAAAGGATCTAAAAAAAATTGTACCTATCTGATCGTAAGTCTCTGGTGCACCTTACTCCTAATTTCGTGATTTTTTACCGCAAATCACTCACCTCAATAACTCTAAATTGAATTCGTTTAAGAAATCTATAAAGCATCCTTTAGCGATTACGTGTCTCTTTTACTTTGATCGTTCGGGCGTTGAAAGTTGCTCGAGCTCGTTTTCCTTCCCTTCATTCCAGCAAAGTTCAATCGAAAAAGCAAATCTTGAATTACCTCTATACCTCTAGATAAATTCGCGAGTCCTTTGATTATCCTCAGTATCTATCCCGCGAAAATCAGAACACAGATTTTCAGAAACGTATATGGAAAACTATAATAATAGCAATATTTTATGGGAGAGGAATAAAAGATTTGTATAAAAATAAGAGTCTGAACTGAACTTTAGACTTATATGCATATGTAAAGAGGGAAATTTGAAAGTATTCGTCCTGCTCATAAAGGCGTCAACACTCTTGAGTGCTGTTTGATATTTTATGGACGTTTCTGAAGATGCTACTAGGGAAAGGATTTCTTCATGCGAATCGTGCGAAATGACCCATGAAAACTGCCTCTAGTTGAGTGAGCATACTTGATCGCCCCCAATGTTATATTCTTTCGCGTATTGTCGCTCCATGTGGCCCTCGAGTTTGGAAAAAGAGATGCAACAACCCTTCAGTTAACCTTTCAATGAACATTCCCGATTCTTCATGTAAAAAGTCAATCAATATCTTCGTAATGTTTCTAAAAACAGACATTATTTTTTATTAACTTTAGACTGATGTTCAGAGATAACTCTGAAAATATGATGATTTGGAAACATGTGTGAGTTCGAATGGATCGAGTTGAGGGTTCGCACCTTGCGATAGAATTCTAGTCATACGAGCTGAATCGCAAATCGCGAATCACAGATTGTAGATACGAGTGCGAGAATACATCCAACGAAGTAGTACGTAATTCTAGGATAGGTGGAGGCCATAGAGAAGTGAGGTTGTTCGAAAGGGGTGGATACAGTGGCACAAGGTAATATCTACTCTGCACCATATTGCTGATTAACATATGCATCCAATACTCTGGGCTCGCTCAAATGCAAACGCGTCAAGCCGGCAGCTATCTCTCTTCATAACGTTATATAAAGCTCTGATTCAAACGGCATATATTAAAGGTTGACTCTCATCCGTCGACGACTCATCCACAACCAGGTTTCTCTCACGAGATGCATTTTTCTAAGATTTACAACTTTTATTAGAGATTTTTTTGTTCAAACTGCTTTAATGAGTTACACCACCCTGGAACATGGGAAAATAGGTATAAAAATAAGCATTTTTTTACGCAGTATAATGTTAACAGAAATACTGTTAAAAGAACGATTTAATAAATGAAAGTTGGTTGGAAAAGTGGGTGGGAAGGCGGTTTGAAAAGATACAATACACTTCGCTTGTATTATTTACGTCTATCATTAGTTCAATAATATAGATAATTGTCTGCCGTGAATTTCAATCTAAGTAAAATGAAATTTTTATTCAGAATGAGTAATTTTCTTCTTTCAGTTCTTTTCCCGGACGAGATATCTTTCTCCTTCGTATGTTTTGCGCATATAGAAATTCTCAAGGGTCGTCGGGAGTACATTGAGAACAAGTGGGAAGATGCTAGGCAGAAAGTACGAGTCTATTCTCCGGAAGAGTAGTACCTGTCTGGGGACGAACCATATGTTTCAGATCCCCAGGGTCGATTTCCAGAACCAATTGTCGCGAATATATTTCCCATTCTAGGTCATTTCGTATTTCTGCATTGCAGGATAGATACTCTCAGAATTTATAAATTATGGGACTTCTCATTTTTTATCATTCAATATCCTTGCAATATTATGAATTTCCCGACACAAATTTTAGTCAAAACAGAATTCAATTATCATAGCTAATGAATCTTTGAGCTATGCAAATTACCAGTGACAGTAGTCATTAGTCGAGCGTCAATCGAGCGTGTCAAGATAGACTTTAGGCAACCCTTACGGAGGGTCGGCTTTGCTTGCGAACAAATTCAATAAGTGATAATCAATGCGAGGCTGACAGAGTATCCGGCCGAGTAAAAATCGTTCAAACAGTCAATCAAAAGACCTCACCTTCGCTCTTGGCTCCCTCTCTTAACAGAACTTCTGAATATTTAAGGCTCATTCTTTTTCAAAATAAATCCCTTTTTTAAATCCCCTTTTCCAAACACCTACTCCCATTGTGAACATTTTTTCAATGTTTAAAAAAATCCTCGTCCCATTGAAAGTGTTTCCTTATTTAAACGCACTAAGTCATGGAAAAGCGAACCCCCTCGCGTAATCTCGTTCTCTCACCCCTTCTCTTTCTCAGCGAGAGGAGTAATTGTAAAATTAATTAAGAGACCAGGAAAATAATTAATTTTTCTAATAATTCTTGCCGCGTTGTTATATTTTCTCGGGACGCTCAGGGTCCACCGCACCCTGAGGGTTGAAATAATTTCATAAGGGCGAAACGAGAGGAGCGGGGGTGACTTGAGAACCACATCTACATTTGGGAAAACATATCCCCTTTTCCACCTTCCTTGTTTCTGACCACGTCCGAGCCGCAACAAAGAGCACCCTCGTATCTATCCATGGCACCCCATCCCCCTTTCTCTCTCACTCCTACCCCTAGTACACGCAATTGTATTTCCTTCTGAAATTTCCCGAATCGACCACTTTAAACACTCTGCCCTTAGAATCGAACATTGAAATTCACTTTGACTCACGGTAAACAATTTCCTGAGTGAGGTCATTCGTTCGGTCTGTAAAATCATAATGTGAAGATGAATATATTAATTTGTAAATGAAAACTTCGATAACTTAATTTTGATGCTTTATCGTTTTTCATAATTGCAGTTTATACAGCTGATTACCAGCAATCACACAAGTAGATATCTGTTTATTGAATAACTGGTTATTCGTTATTCCAATAAAAAATGTATTCACTCGTTTTTAAATTCCTTAGCTGTCAATTTTTTTAGACATTAATTATTAACTCCCAATTTGAAAAGGATAAACTCTTTCATGAATACGCTGTAATTTAACTTGGGAAATTGAATTTTCAATTCTACGAGTTTAAAGATTCAATTTGGAATATTTTATGTTAATTTAAGTGAGCTATGCAGATTCCTGTGCAGAAAATAATTTTAAGTAAGACGTAGGGGATTTCTAGTAGTATAGGTCATTTTAGTCAGGCGTGCCAGTTATTAAGTAGTATAAGTAATTTCTAGTAGAATGGGCCATTTTGAGTCAGACGTAAAAAGGTGTTTAGTAGTAAATGCTATTCTAAGTCTGACACAATGTACTTTAAGTAGAACAAACAATTTTAAGTCGTCCAAAATGGAAATCAAATAATAAATGTTAATGCCAAGTAGTATATGTCGTTTTGGATCAGACTAAAGAGATATAAAGTAGTGTGAGTCAATTTAAGTCAGACAATTTGACTTGTTGGCCCTGGAGAGATCTTTTCACAATGCAGAGATACTTCTGAAGATAATGAATACTCGTTTGAAAGAAAGGATGATTTCAAAGTGAATTTTGCTGCGAGTGAATTTTTGCGATAGAATCTCGGGTGGAAAAGATGGGAAGAGAAGTTGGTGACGAAATGGCTTTCATGCCAAATCCAGCGTCTGAAGATTCCCGGGTTGTGGAGTTGCTGCGGATAATAGAGGGAGACAGCGAACGAGCGAGCAAGCTCAAATTAACCTGGGTAATGAAAACACAATGAAATTATAATAAACCAATTGCCGGGTTGATTCGTAGTCAGGAAGGAGGCCATTCAATAATAAAACACGTACCCACCTACCAACGTACATATCCTACCTACCTACGTACCCGGAGAGTGAGAACCAAGAGAATTAATTTCTCGAGAGCCTTTATGCTCTCCGACTGACCAAACGTTACTGTGTCCCGACCACACACAAAACACCAAACGCAGACTCTCAAGCAATTCACGTGTGTATGGACCCTTGGCTTCGGAAGTGTAGGAGCAAAGTATATTTGTGTGAATGCATGTGTGGGTGCATGAATTCGAAATGAAAATACTTCCGCGAAGGGCGCACATAAGTACAGCATGGAACTTAAATGCAAATTGAAAAAAAAAGTATATCAAAATGATGTTTCTATTCATCGCTTGCAATTATGAATGGTTACAAATATTTTATGTAACATAAAAGATAGCTAATATACACTTTAATACAAATTAGATTTAAAGTAAATGTATGCTCTCGAAATTAGAACAATGGAAACGTCAAAATTAATATCACTGATTGAATTTCAAAAATTGATTATAAAACAGAGAAGCTTTTCACGAATAATAATTAATTCATAGCCTTCCGATCTGATATTGAAATTATGTAAATCTATTTTAATAAATTATAAATCACGAGTAGATATTGGTAAAATTCAGAATCTGATTTATGAATTAATGATACGTTATGATGGGTATTACTTTATGTATCATAATACCCTTCTGGGTGACAGATTTCTTGGGATATTTGAGTTGCCTATACGTAATAGAGTTGACATTTGATATTATAAGACTCATTTTAATATTGAGGTTCTTGTCGTTTGAAGAATGGAAGAACGTAATGTTCCTATCTTTGGAAAATGTGAATGGTATGATTATCATTAATTTATCAGACTGTACTCTACACCTACCCGTACAAGCGTAACGACGCAAGATTATTACAGCACGCGAAATTTCAAAATACACTTAACGGCAAGTGTGCACCGGGGGAACCATATAACACAATGATCAAACACGACCGCGTAGTTCACATTCGCCGGAGGGGTAAGTATAATTTCTGACCAGAAATTCTCAACAATTCGACCGTTGCTTCACTAGCGGAAATACTTCCTTTTTTCCGCTTCCACTTTCTGATGAAATTTCTATCGCAATCCAAGGGAATCTGCAACTACACTTCTTGAGTGTCTACAACTTCATTTTTCCTCAAAAAACTACATTTCTATTTTATTTTAATTGTGAAAAATGTAATATATCTATTTTTTTATGCGATACTGTTTTTCTTGTTGTTTTAGAGATGTATTCATAAAAAAATATGTCTGTAATGCAATACATTCTGTAACTTTTGACCCTCCCTTGGAAGTATATTCGTTCCCATCTCTCGAGGACGAGATAAAAATTTTCTCAGTGAGAGAAAGCGATGCCGTATCCTCATCCGTTTTGTTTCTTTTTTTTCGGGTCTGGCCGCGTCTCAATTATAGAAAGGCTTGCTTCGACTGCTACGGACGAATTCCAATTAGTCGGTTGCCAGCCCGTGTCGCGGGGATCCCCCCGTATGGGGTTTCCCGGATTCTGTACGAGTTCCTTTCATGGACCGACTCGTTCATTTGCCTTTCGTCCATACCTTTTCCCTCTTCCTCTCCGCTTCTCTTTTTCGTCCTACGACCAAACCCAACCCCAACCCCGTACAGACTCTTTGTTCAGGGTGGTATGCTTGGATTATCGGGGGCGTCAAAGCTAGAGCTACGAAGTTGGTTCAACCAAAGTGCGACTACAAAGTATGTTGCTTCATTTGTAGGAAGGCAAATTTTTAACCGGAAAAGATACATAAAGGGAAATTTCACGAAAACTAGTAAAATCTTGGAAGTATTTTAAACTCTTTAAAATTTTGTGCATTCCATTAAAATTTCTTGAAGTTTCTTCAAATTCTGTAAAATACATTGCAACTGTTAAGAATCTCCTGAAGCTTGTGAAATCCTATAAAATTCCTTTAAAACACGAAAACTGAATCCTAATTTTTGAAATCTAGAGACATTTTTTGAAAAATCTGGAAAATCACTAAGAATATTTAAAATGAATTACATTCAAGTTTATTATCCACGGATAATGAAATAATAATTCTTCTTGACTTTCTCATTTGAAGGATGCATAAAATTTAAAGGGATACAACCATCGTTATGATATCTTCGGATATTATTCAAGGAAGTGAAAACATGTTCAGGTATGAACTCGTTGGAGAACGATCGTCGATCTAATATTTATACACGAGCGTTAGCAGGGTCCAGACTCGCGTATCCTCGAATGCCCGACCCTCATTGCGTCGCCCGGTCGCGGTCCACTTCAACCTCGAACTCCCAACCCCGAAATCTCATCGGCCCAAATGGCGCATCAACATCCATTATTAACCGAGTCCAGAATATTAACGATACAGTTACCGTATTCCAGAAGCTAAATTAGCGGAGATTATTACGAGTGGACTCTCTCTTTCTCACAACTCTCCTCTCTTTCCACTCCCAATTTCTCTCTCTCTCACTCTTTCTTTCTCTTCCTCGCCTACAATCCTCACTCCTTTTCTACTACCCAATAACACTCTTTTTCGTTTTCTCTTGAGTGTTTATCACGTGTGAGCAATCACCAGAGAAATGAAGATTTTTTTTTTTTAACAAATTGGGTCATTCATACGAATTGTATTACATTTCTAGGACCCAATTCGAGCTCTCAAAATTGCAAAGATTCATGGAATGTTTGAATAAAATATCAACCAAGGTCAAATTAAAGGTTATTCAAATTTCGATCTATAAATCGACAGTCGCATTTTCATGTGATTATAAATAATCACAAATTGCATATTAGAATAAAATGTATAATTCAAATAAATAATTACTCACTCATTAACGTAATTTTCACCAGGAGATACTTCGAAATACCTGAAAAAAAAAAACATTTCGTTATTTATGTACGTTGTAGCACTAATTGAATGAAAATTGGTAATTGTGAAATGGCACGTAGGCATGTGAAGGCAGATACGTGCCTGAAGGCAGAATTACCAGATTTAACGATACGTGCTCGCATAAAAACTTCTCGTAGATTGTAGAACGCAGCGATAGCCACGAAGTGTCTTTTTATCGAATGAGCGTAATCCCCTGCAGTTTTATTGGTCGGGGGTGAGACCTTCTCACCCCTTCAGTTGTATCGGACTCGACTCGGCAGTTCTTCTGCTTCAGTTTTTTTTTACCGATTTTTCCCCAGCAGACAGTCCCGGAGGACCAATTTCGCGATACGAATCTGACAATATATGGAGACGTCAGTTTAAAGGACGTAAAGCGAGCGAGAGGTGAGACTTTATGGTATACGGTCGCGAAGGACCAAGTGCCACCTCCGGCGATCCATAAACGTGATCTACCACCGACACCTACACCCTTCATATCAGTTTCCCCACTCCATAGATTTCATAATAAGGGTCGAGATTTAGAAAAAGATGATTCGTCCCACGAGGGCAGAACAAGATTTTATTTTGGACTATAAATGGCCAAGGGAGCGTGTAGGGAAATCCATATTACTCAGCTTTTAAAACAGCTTGTATGTTCAATTTTCCCTAATTCACTTTTCTAACACCCCTTTGTAAACGCTTTTTCCCATATAATTTTCCAGTCTCATTTTTTCAAACACCTTTTCCCACCAACTTTTCCAAATCTTTTTCCAAACCCCTATTTTTAAACCCCCCTTTCCCACCCACTTTTCCAAATTTAATTTTTCAAAGCCATTCTCCAACCCTCTTTTCCAAATACTTTTTTCAAACTTTTTATCCACCCTCTTTCCTCACCCATATTTTTATTTATTTTTCGAACCCTATTTTCAAAAAATCTATTCCAAGAACTTTTTCCAAACTCCTTTTTCTAATTTCTTTTGCAAATCATTTTCAGACCCCCAATTTTTAAGCGTCTTTTTAACACCCACTTTTTCAACCCCATTTTCTGGACAATTTCTTCCAACCCTCTTTCTCAAGTCTCTTTTTCAAACATGTTCTCTCACCCCTTTTTTCCAAAGTCTATTTTATATAAAATAAAATAAAATAAAATAAAAATCCTTATTTCCCTACCGATTTGAAATATAATATTAATCAAGAGTTATATTAAGTCAGACTCTGTTAAAAATTCCAATTTGTATTATATATTCCAGACTTTAAATAGAAGACTTTAAAAACTGATACTGAATTATATTACAATTGGAATCTATAAAAACTGAGAGAAAAGTCGATGGATTGACTCAGATATACAACGAATTAATTATGAGAAGCAAACGCTAATGAAATATTAAAAACCAATTTTTCAAAGAGTTCACAAAATACGTACAAACTATAAGAAGGTTGAAAGATCCGGGCTTTTAAAAGATTGGCCTATGGCTCGTGCTGTATGCCGTGGACAGTGATAAAATATTCAGGGTGTGCTCAGGGGACTATATTTCACGTAGGAAATCGGTCGGTTGATTTTTATAATACTGGTCAAATATAGCCTGGGGAGAGCCAGCAAGTACGTCGCCTCCAGCATAACCGTCTACCGTCGCACAAAGGGCCGTGGCATAACAAATAGATGTATAAAGGGTCAATAAAGGCCTCGCGGTAGTGGGAGGCTACTCCCCGAGGCACCCGGGGAATAAATCTGAACTCGCTTTCGCTCTCTTCGACTTCGGGATCGCAGCGGGACACGAGTCTCAAAATCAAGGGTTGACAACGGCCCCCGAGATCGAGAGGGTGGCTACCGTCCTTTCCATATCCCTTCTCCTTCCTTCAGCTATCACCACCAAATTTACGGATGAATGATTCTCTTCCGGGCAGTAACTTATTGACTTTGCTTTTCTTTATTTTATAACTTTATTAATTCATATATGTACTAATTTTTCGAATAAAGACACTTTTCTTCCAACCCCCTATGGACCAAATAGAGCCTTAATCACTTCCCAGACAGCAGTCATTTTCTCTGAAGAAGAAAGAATAAAGTGACATGATTGATTCTTTATTTCGAAGGAAAATGACGTGGCTATCCTAAATTGAAACATCAGTGTTTGAGATGAAGGATCTATTATCCGATATCGTAATTAACAGATGACATGCTCCCTTTCCCTCAGGCAATACTACTTGGATGTAGATTATAGTTTCGGTCTGTGTGGGCAGTGCGATGCATAGGTAGCGATTGATTCACCTCATGGGGTGCATGGATGACGAATCATCAGTTGGGGGTATTGTGAAGGGTGAACACGAATTCGAGGATAGTAAACTCGTCGATCGATGGTCACCGACACGAATGGTCACGTCGAACAAATGTTCTGGCCAGATTCAACCAGTATCAAGCAACCAATCATCGTGAAAACGCGATTTGTCATTGACCGCTTCGAATCTCAATCAACTAAGGGCTTAACTCTAAAAGAATCAATGACTCAATCAATACTACCTCTTTTCTAAACTACTTTTTTTTCCAAACACTTTTTTTCAACCCTTTTTGCTACCCTTTTTTCCGAGCAACGGTTTCTGAAAATGATGCAACAACCCTCATCATCAGTTATTAAATCCACGGAAAATGTTTTCATATTGTTGTTGCACACCTACGCGATATCTGTATAGCTATTTTACATATGTTAATGGGATCTCGAACAAGGGATTGCATGGTGAATAAGGATCGCTCCTTTCATGTCGCCAAAGTCGAATGGTAAGTGTAGGCGATGCGTATAGGTAGTTTACGTATGTACTCTCGGTATTCCCGGTAGCCGCAGATAATGACGCGATATTATGCATAGGATATTCGGTGCACATCCGCGGGCGTATTCTCCTCGTTGATTTATCGTTGTCTTCATTATTAGGAATGCACACGCGTCTGGCCATTATGCCAGACCGGTCCCCGAGTCTGACCAACCGTCCGTCAGTTCTCCAGTACCGGTTCGTACAATACAATGTGCATATACGGGTGGCATACAAGAGGCCATTGAGACTCACCTACGGCCAGATATAGATGGACAATTAGCTACCGTCACCCTCTATAATTCCTCCTAGATTAGTGGTCTCATCGCTCCTACTCAACCCCTAACTAGGTTTCCTTCTAATCAAGGAATTAATGCACGTACAATTTTTTCACACATTAATTCAGCAAATGACAGTAAAAATGAGATAAAAATATTTCGCATTGGCGTTCCGTTTTTAAGAAATCATTCCGTTTGTAAGAATCCATTTCACACCATTTTTACTTTGAATGAGTTTAACGATTTCAAGAAATTTGAAATGATTTTAAAGAATAACCAGGGATTTGCAGGATTCAAGAAAATAATTACACTGTTAGAAAATTCTTTAATTTTCAAGCATTTTTAATGTACATTTGTAACTGAAATTTAAGTTTTTGGTAAATTAAATGAAATTAATTTTCATATGACTGAAATTTAAGGTATCTGTGTATGGAAAGTGAAATTAATTTACGTGTAACTGAAAATAAATTAACACGTAACTGAAATTTAAGATATCTGTAACTGACTTCTCAATTCACGATACGTGACATTTAATTTACGTGAGTGGAAAAAACTTCCAATACAGGTGCATTGAAATTCAGTCAGATTTTTCTAACAGTGTAGAGTACTATGACCTATTTAAAGTTGATTTATGTACACCGTGAGAGAGAAACTCCATTCTTGTTTCTGAATCCGATTCTCATTCTGCTTACATAATGGTTTAGGCATGAAGCCGAACATTAGACGAGGCAATAATCAATGATCAGGCTAATTGAGTGGGATTGATCGCGTCGATAATAACGATACGCAGGTCGCAGATGGCAGAACGTGTGTACCCCGTGCATTAGTGGTGGATCGTGACGTATGGCTTGGTCGGCAGATCGTTTGGCAAAATTATTGGATTGGGGTCTCGTAGACGACCTACGTCGAGCGAACACTAACAACAAGTAAGTAATGACATTCATGCCAATCGAAGACCAATCGTTACATCATTACACCGAGTTCTCTCATTGATCTAGATCATACAGATCTTGTTGTTAGGCGCGAGTGTCTGACGTCATCCTTATGGTGAAACCTTTGATTAAGGAGACACTTGAACATCATTAGTCTCTTTTAAAGAACCGTAGAATTGATGAGACGCTGAAGAGAGTCGCTGTCACTTGCAATCAGTTTTTAATATCTGGATATATATCAATTTGAACCTTCTCTATTTCTCTTCTTACGATCCACGTGTTCAATTAAATCTCATGTTATCAATGAATCCTAATAAAAACCAGTCACTGTGATTGAGTTACTATTATTATTTTAACATGTTTTGGATAAATGTAAAGAGTTTTTGAATTGAATGATGCAAGATGGATCAGTTTCGAGAATGGCGGAAGAGTTACTGAAGCAGTTCGTTCCAGTGAGAGGATAGAGAAATATGAGACTGAATTTAATGGCACAAAAGGGATCGGTAGCGGTAAAGCTTTTCTTCGTTCGTACGTACGATCAAAACATCAAAGAGTAAAACAATCCTGCATGACAGAGTAAAGAAGTAAAGCGCGTGCGAGACAACCGGTAACCGCGATATCCACCTGCCTTTCCGGAGACTGCTCGCTCCAGTGGCCACGGAATCACGCCTATCTTTCTTCCAAGTGAAAAATCTCCATCGCCTTACTGGATTTCTCTACCCAACTTCCACCACATCCTGAACTCTGTAATACGAGACATCTTAACGCATGTAACATTTCCTATTTCCGCTCATGAAGATTCAATAATATCAGTCACTGTAGATCGTTGTCAATTCACCTTTTTTCAATTGAAAAGTTTCCACAGCAAGTTTTATCTTAATTGAAGATTTAAGAATAGTTAGGAAAAAACTATGTCTCTTTTTATTTTGCATTTTGTTGGATGAGTTCTGTGTAAAGGCAGAAGATCTAATTGGGAAAATCGGTGGAAAAAGAGTGAAGGTGAAAGACAACAAGAAAGGCGAATAATCGTTGAATCGACGAGTGCATATGAACGAGGTGATGTGAATTTAATTATCAAAGCGTCCTCTCATATCCATCTGGTTAGCTGAAGTATCGAATCGCGACGCGGCTGCAGCGGAAGGGCATTTAATAAAAAGCCATCCCCGCAAGTGAAAAATCCGATAGAGCCGAAGTGTGTGCAAATATTTTCTCTTTTTCTTTTCAACTGAGGCAGATCGAGTTGCGTCGAAGCGTACTAACGTCGACACGTCAAATCAAGTGCGTATCGGTTTCACTGCTTGCGGTAACATCCTTTGATAACCAATTTGTGCATACTGCGAACCCTCGATGCAATCGTGTTCACTTCGACCTAAATACTGGGTGACTAAAAAAAATGTACTCATATCCCAATCATTGCAAAACCAATCAAAAATCGAATAATCTTGTTATTTTATTTAATCAGAGGCTTATTTAATCTCTATAAATATTCTCCATTTCCAACGCCTTTTCTAAACTTTCAAATCTTCTTTTCTTACGTTTTTTCCCACTTCTTTTTTGAAATTTTCCAAAACACCTCTTCCAACATGCTTTGCTCATCCTTTTTTTAACAACCTTTCATTTTGAAAATCTTCCGAATTGAACATTTTAAGACTCAAAATTTTTCAATTTAAAAACTTTAATCTGATGGGTTTAAAATAATTCTGCAATTCTCAAGTGGATGTGCAGCAATGTTTTTTTTATTTATATTAATATTGGCAGATGTTTCATAAACTTTAGATAAATATAGAAGAATTCAGCTAATTTTTTGTGATTTAAAGAGAAATTTAGAAAAATTCAACGAGTTAAATCTGCTGAACACCCGTTATGCTATCCCGCGGGAAGTTGGCAGCGTGCGTATCAATTTGTGGTATAAAAGGTTGCACTTGATGTATTTTTATTTATTGCCTCCCATCGGACTCTGCACTGTGCTTACCGTACCTACGACCATTCTCCACCCTTCGCACCCTGTTAAATCGCATTACTCAGATAAATTGTACTCCCAATTTTTTTTTTTTTTTCTCGCGGAATTGAAATGGAATTGTCGGGTACGACAATTTGTCCCGTCACCAAGTTGTTTTTAACTCGATTCTTTTTTCTATAACCACTTCCACTGTTTATAATCTAGAATGTAGTTTTATTGGAGAATTAAAATAAGCAATTTGAGCGAAATATATTATTTCAAAGAATTTTGTATACTGAACTCTTTTCTGAAAATCAGCTACATGTCTTATTCTTAAGATTGATCAAAGGCTAGCAACGTAGGAAATAAAAATTGAAACAAAAACGGAAAATGAAAACCTGTGATAACTGGTATAATAAAAAGATAGAAGACGAAATCGATAGAATGTGGGGATCCAATGAGATTAATTGCGGTATGTATTTTGCGTAATCGTGAGAGAAAGGATAGATGAATGTTTATGTGTAGATATCGGTGTACTCGCATATACGCATAAGAGGAGACCACATCCGAGTTTCCGAGTTTCAATGCTAGCTCATCCCTCTCGTATACCTACGCACATGGTTTCAGCTGGTCGACCCCTGCGCGTGATGCAACACTGACCACACATCAATTCACTGCAAATGGACATCAATACTGGTAATTAATACATCGCGCCTCTCCTCTATACGGTTCTCATCCCCATCCCCATCTCCATTCCCTCCTGCCTTCAATTTCTGTCCGTTTCTGCATCCACCGATCGACTCACCCTTTCCACTTTCACTCACTTTGCATGCCCTTCTCTCTCACTCCTGCATGGTTGCACAATCCATCGGAACGTACTAGCTTTGGTCGGCTCTACATGGATTTTAGCCCCGGATTTGCATGTAAGTGATACTTGTGTTGGCCAATCTGATTGACTACTCTTTGTACGAGAAGGTACGAAGTCAGGCGCAAAAATAAATCTACTTTTCCGAATGTTGTTGAAGTTTTGAAGAAAATAGAATTTTCTCCCCAATTATTGTTAGCATTAATCTTCGAAAAGAGGAATGCGTGTGAACCTGGCCCCCCACTTTTAATATTTATAATTTTTTTTAGAGTTCCGACTTTCTTTTGAATAGTTCAATAGCTCCTGATAAGTTTTAGAAATAGTTCCGGCGAATAAATACTCTAAAAATCGATTTTTCAAAACGGGGAGCTAAGTTCACATGCATAAAAGAGGATCTTGAATAGTTGTGATTATTTTGACGAAATTTCCGTTTAAAGTTTCCAGATTCAACACATTACTCAAATTAGACGAAGTTGATACTTAGACATCAGTTTTATAACTTCTCTTTGAGTTAAAGAAAATTTCGGACTAAATTTTAACATCTCTTTCTAACGAATGCCTC
>JAUEJJ010000047.1:10453262-10485576 GCA_032164275.1 Synergus coniferae | reverse complement strand
AGGCAAAAATGCATCCTTTTGGCAAAAATTCCTAAAAAGATATTGACAAAATCTCCCAAAATTTAGGCAAACTTTCCCAAACTGGTCACATATCGAGGACTGCCAGAAAGTTTGATAAATTTTACCACAATAATTTTCTCCGTATGTTTGAAGCATTAATGCTTTTAAATCTCAATTTTTCAACTTCGACCATATTGTGAAATAACTTGAAAGTCAGAAGTAGAAATACACTCGATCGGTGGAATTATTGTCAACTCTTGGAATGAAAGTAAAGTCAATTTTGCCAATATATAAAGCGTCTCGTAACGATTCTGATTCTCTGGAATGAACCTAACCCCATTACCATTGCCCGTTGGTTCGATTATCGTCGAGCGGGGCACCAAGGTCATTTTCTGACAGGGAAGTTTCGCGATCCAAAGGGAGGCGAAATGGCAGAGGAAAGCGATGGCTGAGGGGCAGAGGATGGATAAGAGAAGCTTTCTGTGTGGGGGTTTGCGAAATACATCGTACAAAATATGGCGGCCGATGCGATCCTCCACGGGGCAACTTTACAACCCACCTCCTCAACCTCCACAACCTCGTCCTTTCCATCTCTCGCTTCGGTCCCGCAACTCATCAGCATGAATATTCATTATTCGATGATATTTCTCTTGCCCCATACCAAACCCCGCACCTTCAACAACCCCCCTCCAACCCCCTTTGTCCACGATTCCACCCTATTCGTAGGATCGTTAATTTATAACTACGATCGGCAGTCGGAGGGATCCTTACTACCCACCCCTTTTCACTCAGCCGTTAAGGCATTTTGCCTTCGCATGTTATTGGAATTTCAAAATCTTCCTCACTGTTTACGAGCCTTTCTCTCTCCAAAGACGAGGCTGATTGGCGTCTTTATGAGATTCTGTTTAGAATCCTGAGGAGACATTTTTGTCGTAAAGAATGGAGATTATGTTTCTAGACCAAAATTTCTCTCAAATTTTAAGCATTCTTTGTTTTAATTATGTAGCCCTTATTTACACTGACATTGTTATATTGTTTCAAAAGATTTAAAAATATCGCAAGAGTGATTAAAATATCGCATATTAACCCCCGGGGTAATTATCTCCAAAATGAGTATATTTTCAGCCTAATCTACGACATAAAAGCTACGATATATTCAAAAGACGACATATATCATTCATAAAAGAAAATATAAAAAGAAGAGGAAAACAGGCAACAAAAAAGATAAAAGTGCATTCTATCGTAAATTCCGCTACAGTTTAGTAAGTAGTGCAGGCTTTACGAATAGGAAGTATTCACGTTTACGTTTTGCAGCAGCTGGAAAGCCTGATGTATGCTCTTAAAGAATTGCCGGCACAGAAGAGTGACGAGCAGAAAAAAAAGGTAACGACAACATATACTGCGGTTATGCCTGCAAAACAGATTCGTGCCAAGAGTTCGTTACTTTTCGAGCGTTTTCGACGTAATGCCTTCTCCGATAACGCGGCATTAGCTTTACCACCCCCTCCCCCAACCACCTCCTTCAACCCTGTCCCCCTATTCTGCAACGAGCGTCACCCCCTCGCAGTGGCTGAGACTCCGCAAAATCCTTCCGCTCGAAAGGAGGCTCGGATAAAAATACCATTTGAATACTCGACGAATACGAGAGTCCTCGACATCATTTATAACGCGTGACAATAAAGTTCTCTTGGTAGTAATCTTTATGGCGCGATACATGCCACTACAGGCCGACACACGACGCGCTCTTTTACGATATGCTAAACACACCTCGCCCTGTTCAAAAAGATTCGACTTTTTATCTTCTATAGTCTGTATTCTTCAGAGCCTTCAAGTCAATAATATTTTGACAATGCAGCTCTTCATCTCATAAATTTAAAATCCCTTCAGCCACGGGGAAGAGGTATTAATATAATAATAATAGGTAATAATATACCATTATTTTGCCGTAAAAACTACCCCTTAGTAGTTCACTGTAGAATTTGTTCAATTGTTTAGTATTAAATGTTTAAAATAATTTTTTGTACTCACTGACTTTACTGGTTGAACTCACCTAAAACAAAAAGAGAAAACTTTGAGTTAGATTAAATAGTTAAATCAATTTACTCTTTCGTTTATGAAATTGCAGCCTTTATTCTTTTTTTTCACCCACTCTCGCGTTTTGTCACACAAGAAAAATATCCACCCTAACAGATTTACTCGTCACTATATTTCCGGGGTATTTATAGTCAAATCGAGCGGCTTTTACAGGCACGGGCGAATAATAAAAAAGTCTGCATCTCCATATCGCTGTCAGATGTAACAGGATTCGATATTAGGGGGTGGAAAGTATCGTTTGACGGAAAGAGATAACATCGTACATGTCAATAGATGCCCTATCTTTAGCGCTTGGAATAAACAAGAGAAAGTATATGAACGATCGTGTCATCCACTATACTCTTCATAGTGTTGGTGTAAATGAAATTCTGTACTCGTATTTAGTCCCTTTTACATCAAAAGCGATCTATTTTCCCTTCAGGGTACTCAAAATTCCAAACAAAGCAATCTCTTTGCTATAACATAGATTGCTTATTTATGTTTTCAAATTATTAAAAATTAATAATCTATTTTTAGAATCATTCTTTTTAAATAATGCAAATCACGTTACATCTATAAAACTTTGGAATAAATATTCACAACAATATTCAATACTAGTCATACAAAACGTTAAAAAAAAAGAGAGAAAGAAGAAAGTATTCCAAGCATGCGACCGGAAGTTGCAACTTATTTCTTTGGTCATAAGATTTTTCAAAAATTTACAATATAGGACAATTTTCGAGGAAGTCATTTTACAAATTATTTGTGCAGGATTCTTTGTTAAAACAAGGGATTCCAAGATACGCGTACTTCTTGATTTCCTCGCTTTCTGATTTTTGTAGTGAGGTATTCTTTTTGTGTAAATCAATGCACCTAACAGGGATTTTCAGGCCGTAAACCCCAGCGAAATGGCACAAAGGAAAACCGGCGTTAACTCCATGGTGCGAAGGCTACGAGGGTAATGCAATGCCGGAATATGTCACAAATTAAGCAAGAGAGAGAGTGAGAGAGAGAAAGAGCGGTAGAGTGCTCTCCGGCATCGTCCTTGTAGTCGTCGCTTTTATTAGAATTATCTTTGTCACTTTCCCAAGTTTATATTTACTCCTCTTGGCGAACCTCTTAAAGCCGTGCCACCGTCCCAACGAACCACCTTCATCGTACCTTGGCCCCTTTTCACCCCTTTCACCCCAACGTCTTTCAGTCCCGATACCAACGGACTAGTGTATACCTACATATCTGCAGACAAATACACAGAGGTATTGCTACTTACACCCTCAGAAACCACCAGTCGCTTATTATCTTTACGACTCGGAAGATGGAATTAAACTGAGTAGGTAGGTATGCCCGAAATATAATAATATTCATTACTATGCTAATGTCACGCGCGCTTTCGCTCGCGAGATTATTACGAAGGAACTTGCCTCGTATTTTTGTTATCAGGACGAACCGAGCCTACTTACATCGAAGGTACTACTCGCAAACGACGGATTTTCGGTACTTCTCTTCTAGTGTTCACCAGTGTTCACCACATCGGTTGTAGGGAAAGCATCTTACTGCATTTGAATTTGATCAAGCAGTTGGAAAAGGGTTAGAAGAAGGGACTTGAAAAATGAGTTGGAAAAATGGATTTGGAAAAGGTATTTGAAAAAGTAGGTTCGAAAGGAACTGCGAAGAGGAGTACAGAAAAAGGAGTATAGAAAAAGAAGTCAGAAAAGAGAGTGGAAAAAAAATCTTGATGGATTTTGTGGGAACTGTAGAGAGATAGAGCATAAATACCAGATTCATTACATATTTCAAAATATGTGGATCTTCTAAAGGAATTCCCTGAAATTTTCTAATTCCATTAATCCTCCACAGCTGAATTCCATGAAAATTTTACGAAATTTATTAGCGTACAATTTTAACGCAATATAATTTGAGGTAATAAGAACCCATCTTTTAATTAAATATGTAATTGTATGCCACTTTACATATACATAAACACATCACGAGAAAATCCCTTTAAGTGGAATTCCTCTCATCCTTGTACTCACAAGGGTTTATCTGGCATGGCAAAGTTGTAAGCTTCCGTAGTGAAACTCCAAAATGGCGTAAACAAGTTTGTCAAACCGACATAGCACTAAAGTCCAAAAACTATCGTCTGAATATATTACACACTTATGTATATCATTTAGTACACATCACGTCCTCCTTCATCAGCAATTCGTATAAATTGTTTCACTCTCACTCTAGCTGATTTAGAACAATGTTCTCTTTTTTATAATACCTTTTTGTAAAAGCCTAATCAAATCAATTGGATCTTGACATTCAGAGAAAAATAAAAATAACTAATAAATAGAGGGAAACAATCTCGAGTATAAAAACAGTTTTTTGACCAGAGATGAATCAGCGGAAAAAGCATCAGTGGCATTGATCTGGTTGGATCGTAGAAAGGTGATTCCATTCTGAGACGATAAACTAAATTCGTGAGTTGGTGTCATCACGAACAAGTCGTTGTAACCAAGTTAGAAGAAAGGGAAGACGAAAGTCACGAAGGTGGAAGCTGGCAATGCGATGAGGCAGAAGTATTTAATCAAGGGATCACCACCGCGGCGTCTAAATAAACCAACGTTGAACGATGGCTGTTGAAGATTTTAGCTTGAAGAGGGTGGCAACAAGGGTACGTCATTATAAGTGTGTGGATGTGCGTCGAAGACAAGGTGATTCTAAGAAGGGTTAAATTACCCGCCTACTCGTTATAACCACTATGCTTTCATCCTCAAACTTTCAGCATCAACGCCTCAACCATCTTACGTCTTCTGCTGCCAAAGAGGAGTCTCTTAAAATTTCCAGTGTAACATTTCAAAAATATTACTGTTTACAGGATTATTTTTTCATCTGTAGGAAATAAGAATTTCGAGTTTTGGATCCTACTCTAAAGTTGTTTGAACCCTATTCTAGGGAGAAGCATCTTAGTCATTTTGTGACTTCTCGTCACAAGGAGAGAGAAGGAAAGGTCGAGAAGGTTTGCTGTACTGCTTACACACGTCAAACAATTCGCGTTTAATTAATTCTACGCAGCCCGATAGCGCGAGTTTCGTTGTCAAAGCTTTGTTCGAGAAAAGGGTGGTAGGGCGCTATATATATATATATATAATGTGACAAAGTGCGCTAGATCCACTCTCGACCGAAAGATAAGCAAGAAGATAACTCTAAAGAAGAATATTATAGCATCCCTTTTGTATCAGTTTTACGAGTATTTTGAAAGAAAATTTTTTTATTTTTATTGCGGAATACGAGAAATAGAATCTCAGTGATGAAGTTCATAAAATTCTTTCTATTTTCAACCCTTAGAGATTATATTTTACGTGCATCATCAGTTTCAATTTATGTATAATATTTACCACTTGTTTTGAATTAATACAAATTTTCTCTCGAGTCATTTTTCGAGAGATTGAAAAAGTTCGACATAGCTAGAATTCTAGAATGTGTCTCCGTTTCAAAGTGACGAGGATAAGAGTCAAATGGCAAGCACAACAGAAGCTTCAGAAACACAGTGTGGGAGAAGAGACGATGCTCTAACTCGCATCTACACCCGACTCCACCTTATTACAATTAGCTTCCTTATATATCTAATTAGTAAGATTCTTAGCTCAGTAGCTACCAAGTGAAAGACGACAGTTGCCACCGGATCTCTTGTTTCTTCTCTCTCCCTCCCACTCTAGGCTTCTCTCTTCATATACTATCTTATACAACCCCCACTTAGTATATGCAAAATTAAGAAAAGTTATACTCATGAGATTTCTTGTAGAACAATAATTAAATTTATATTCCACTATCACTATCCGACAGGGTTGGCTAAACTTCATTTTTTCACCCAACTTTTGGAAACGAAATACTTTTATCCATTGTTTATTTTCAGCTGTTCATTTATATGATGCCTTAATTATTTCTTGGTTTTGAAAACTCTCAATATAATGCTACATTTTGATTTTTTTGTGTTTGAAGAGAAGAATTTTGAACAGCTCGAATAAAAATGCACTCGCTTGAGGAAAAAGTGTAAAATTCTGAACAGCTCAAATAGAAATGATTTTAAACAGTATAATTGTGAAAAATGTAACTTGACAATCCGAGTGATTACACAGGCATGTGATCTTGTACATACTTTTAAATTCATGAATGTCATGTCCCAATGAAAATCTGTACAAGAACGGCACTAGATGCTCTGGACGGTGCAGATGTGTAGCCGGCGGCCCGTACATTTTTAATTCAACTAAAATAATTATACTTTGAGAAGAACTGAGTGCTTTGACACGATGCAAAGGCTGCGATAAAAACGCCCATCCGTACGAGCATTTGCTCATCCGTCCAGCAAAATAGCTTGTTGGAGAAAAATGTAAACCCTCCTACACTCACCGCTGACCATTTAGAGAGGAATACGTCTAAATTATAACGAGGTTGACTGAATTTCCCATCTTGGATCTGAATAACGAAATTTTAAAACGCACCGACTCTAATAATTCTAATTTGGAAAAACGTTCTCATGATATAATTTTTTTTTGAGTTAAACATAATTTATACATATATTCTTGTTAAAACTTTAATTAATCTACGTAACTATTCTTGATTTTCGACAAAAAAATCATTTATTTAAAAAATCCTTTTTGGAGTTACTCCCCATTTATTTCTTTGAGGACCCAGTACTCAATTTTCCCCGCATTTTCGTGCCGAGTGGTCGCAGAAACGGTAAGAGAAAAAAAAAGAAAAGACTCAGCAAAAGAAGAAAAGCGAAGATCGCCGGAACTCTTTAGTGCCGCTGAAACGTCCGCTCACGAAAACCAAGTTTGAGATGCAGCCCGCGGATATTCGAATGTGCATATAAAAGGGAAATAAAAGCGAGAGAACAGGTTCTGCACATGTAAACGCAAAAGTGGAGATCTACAGCGGGTGTCCCACACGGAATATAATAAAATCATCACAAAGCACACTTTCTGTCGAAGTGTCACTTTTCTGAAAAAAAAAAAGAAAAGAAAAAAAACTCTAAAGGGAAATTCACAATAGAACAATCTGAACTACCATAAACCGGCGCAAGACTTCTACAAAAGTGATGTCCATTATGAAAGAATATATCAATGATTATATAATGAAATTATACAGTACAGCCAAGCAAGAAAGTCAGGATGAAAGGTGACAGTCAATAAAAAAAGTGTCAAAAGATAAAGTGAATAATAAAAGTGTGTCTTTAAAAATGTAAAAAAATTATGAATCTTACTTTAACTTTCGGCATTAAAAAATGGCTTTTTAATAAATATCTAAAGTAGGGAGTAATCTAGTTCGAATTTAAGACTGGCTACCCGGTATGTGGCGTAGGGAGCTTAATTAAGATATGTATTTATTTTAATTTCTCTCGGACCGAGAAGGTAGCAGGCGAGTCTGCCGACCACTCGGTCAGGATAACGCGATTTGCTTACAGCCGCCAGCGTGCATATATCTAGTGCTTTATATGTATATGTATACATATAGAGATTTTCAATAGAAGGTAAGGAAGGCAAGTTGTTCGCGAGCGAGTACCAAGTAATATAAATAAGTGGATACGGGGTAAATTTTGCTCTTCATGTTGCAAAAATAAGAATATTTCGGCGGGTGCTTGTAGACTCAAGAGAGCTTGTAAGGCACAAGCTTTCGGTGCTCAATTGTGGACCTAATTAACAGTGCCGCTAATAGAATCCTGCAAGGAGGATAATGATACTCTACTTTCACTTGACCACGTCGTATCTTTGTTCTTTGTTTCAAATTTTTTCTTTGCCACGTATAATTATTTTTATTAAGAGAGGAGAAAGCTTTCTCAGGCAAGTGCACTTTTCATGATACAATAAAGTCGTTTTCAAAGAGTGCGAAGTGGAAAAGTTAGGGGTTTTCTATTTTTTAAGAAGAAGAAATTTTCTAAAAGGACTTCGTTCGATTGTGGCTAGATTTTTTGGTGCAGTGATACAGAAATTACTTTTATCTCCTTGTGTTTAATTATAAAGCCGCAAGATATACCTTAGTTGCCCTCCACATAACATATTTAACGAAGGGCTTCTTTCATTTATATCATAATCACCAGAAAGACAGACCGAGAGAGAAAGAAAACTCGCTAAGCTGCACAACTTACACAAATGTATTTGGGGGTAATACGACGTGTATCTCGTGGTTGTTTTCAATGCCACAAGCGGCCGCATTTTGCCGCAACGATGTAAGCAAGCAATTTCCCCTCCCCCTACTTCCTTTTTTCACCGACTGTTAGTTTCTCTTTACCATCATCTCCTGCCACTCTTATGACAAGGGAGTGGAATCTAAATACTGAATACTGAATGCTAAATGCTAAATGTTAAAAGGAATAATGTTGACATTCAGTATTATTCCTTTTTTCTCGTGAACCTCTAACCGAGGTCTTCAGTGTCATGTTTAAGAGGCGGATGAGCGACTTTTCACCACATCCAGGTGGTGACTTCAGTTTCTACGCGAATATACACTCCACAGAGTGCATATAAACGTCCTCTCGCAACAACTGGGCACGCTGGTGTAAACACGAAATGACATTATGAAGGGGTGACACGTCACGGACATGATGTTCGCCTTATCTCTCCCTTCCTCGTGTTTCTCCTAGTTTGAATTTAAGCAAGTATTGCAAGTCGCGCTCCTGTTTTTACAAGTTTCACACCTTTTCACTCTTTGTCGTTCATTTTATTCGCGTCTGTGATCTCGAGTCTCTAAAGATTTCGTTTTGTTCAACCTTTCTCGGGCTTAAAGATTTTATATGCTTTTCAGTTCCGCTGCGTTTTATGTAAGAAGTTAACCACTTGCGGAAATGGATGTTGCACTTGTGAAAAAACTAAATGTGGAAGTGACATGCCTTTCATTTTTGACTTTCTTTATAAGCAATGATAGTCATGCCATTTTCAGAATTAAGGAATAGAAATATAAAATACAGCACTGACGCAAAAAAAAATCTTGAGTAAAATATTTCTTCACGGGGGTAAAGTGTAAGAATCCAAATGATGTCATTATGAAAACAACAATAAAAATAACAAAGATGAAACGACGAGTAAAAAAAGTTTGAAAGAGGGTGGAAATACTTTCACCAAGCTCGTTCAAAAACTTTGGAATTAAGGGTTTACCCTCTTCCTACAATCGAGTCTGTATCTCGGTGTTCAAACGATCTTCGTTATACATCCTGTATCATCCACACAATTTGTTCTCTCAAGGATTTATTTTCACTTTTTCTACAAGATTTTACAAATTTTCAAACCTCGTGAATATGCAAAAAAATGAAAATGATAAATATAAAAATAGACAAAATTCATAGTAATGAAACTATCAAAAAAGTTTTTGGTGGTAAAAATTTCATTGCCTCCTTTATGTTCATCTCCACTGTGAATTTAGGAACAAATGAACAAGTTATCCACAGTATGAAGCTATTTAGACCTTTTCTCGACTCATCAGCTTTGTGTACGCATATATGTAGTGTCGGCAATAATGCAAAGGTGCCGACCTCAAAAACATGAATTTTCACTTTAACTTTTCCTCAACTGCTCTTTCGTACATCTAAGCACAAAGATAATGACTTTCTCATTTTTTAATTATAAGTGTATCATGTCTCTCAGAGTAATCGAGAAGTTGTTGACATTAGGAATCACCTTTTGGGTGTAAAAAGGGGAGTGCATACTTTGACATTATAATCAAAAGTTTTGAGCATCCCCAAGGTGTTAAATACAATAACAATTTTATATTCAAGCTTGCGAAAAGAAGACTTTAAATAAATACCTTCTGTGTTCTGAGAGTCAAAAGCAAAATAAGTGAAAAAAAAAATTAGATTAATGAAAGTTAGATAAAAATGACGGGGAGAGGATGTGTAATGGTTCAAAAATCGTCAAAAAGAGCGTTACGTATTAAATGGATAACACCGAAACCCAATTTTCCAACTTTCAATTCCCTTTTTCCAAACCCCTTTTCCCATTATTTTTGAAAAGCCTATTAAAAGCATACACTACTCTTGATATTTTTTTACACCTAGAGAGCAGTTGAAAACGTGGTATTCATATTTTGATTAAAGTTTATTGACAATTTTTTTATCCCTTTGAACCTTGTTTTAGAGCCCTTGTATGAAGCTTTTTATCACTGTCGATGCTAAAATAACGCAATATTCGCCCCGTGAGTAACGAGGCATCATGGCAGCGATTCTATAGGTTGATATCGATGTTTTAAAATACATATCTGCATATATAGACTCTACATAAGGGTGCAGAGTATTTAATGAGTCAGGGAAAGCACTGATGGGATGGTGGCGGGAATTTGGGGGTGCTATACTCCTAGGGGATGTTTGTAACCTCACTTTGCTGTCTCTCGTCCCTCGGTGGTGTTGTTCGTAACATTGCCTGATTTATCGGCATTCGTCGAACCGTCATAGTCGTAACGAGGTTCGGCTTTCAAACGCAAAGGAGGGTAGTTTTCTCTTCTGATCGATCCATTGCACGCGGATTTAAGAAAGAGTGTTACCACAGTCAAAATAATTCTTTTCATTAAATTCATGTAACTCTTGAATTATGAATAATATTAATTCAAATTGAAAAACTATTAGAGACAAATAATTCAGTACTTTTAAATTCATGCAGTTTCGTGGGATGAAATAAGCCTTTGAAATTTGAAAGCGAGCAAATTGAAGCTCAACAAATAAGTTTCTGGAAGATAACGCGGCTATACGTCAGTCACGTCACATTTTCCGCCGGAATGAAAACGCACTGCGGGTCATATTTTAATTCTTCAGACAACAGTTTCACTCCTGGTTCGTCGTATCCACCCCTTTCTTCGCCTTTGCTCGACCCGACCACCGTGGTTGACATTACCGCGCATAATATTTAATAATTATTTTCATTAAAGTTGTAATAAAGTTTAGAATACTTTATTAATTTATAGGACAGGGAACGAGTTTAAAGGGTTGCTGGCGACCGTCTCCCGCCATTCGTATCAATTATCGTCGTTCATAGCGTTGGATTAAGAACTACCAGACTGCCTTGGCTTCTTTGATGGTCCCACAAACTTTGGTCGATCTCTCAAGAAAGAAAATCAGATTTGGATCTTTTTTAAATTTAACTTCTTTTTTAATTATTCACTTTTCTTCTGCACAAAATTTACCCTTCAATTCCACTTTCAGAGTTTCATGCTCAGTTAAAATTCTCGTTTGGTTTTATGCGTCTAATTTTTTTTAAATCTTTTGTTGCAAAATACGTATGATTCAGAATGTGAGAAAGTTTATAAAAAGCGAAACATATTTCATTAATAAGCTTTATATGAAAGGCCATGAATAAACTATGAGAAAGGCAGTATATTCTCAACTCTTCTCTTTTAAAAACACCATTGAATATTGACTTTTGAGTGACTGCTTTTAGTATAATTATGCTTGGAAAGACCAGTGCTAAATGCGCGAATGGAACTTCATATTTATTTTCGTAGAAAAGGCTTTAATAACATTATAAACTGCGATCGTGAAAAAGATTCACGATTTGGTGCCGAGTAGCTATTTATTAAAAATATTATTTTCCAACTCCATTTCCCACCATCTTTTTCTAACTCTTTTCAACCCCCAATTACCATCACCTTTTAAAACTTCATATCCAAACTGAATTTTCCAACCCTTTTTTCTACCAATTTTCCGAGCCCCTCTCCTAACCCCCTTTTTAGCCCTTTCAAATGAAAAAAATATTAGAATATAATGATTAAGAAAAAGTTTTTGAGCCAGTTTATTTATATAACTGTGTATATTTCGTTATACGAGGAACAATAACGATAAACTTTATCAGGTCTAATGTCGGGGAGGTGAAAATTTCAATGGAATAAACAGTAAAGTGAGGCAGAGGAAACTAATTTCATCGCGTTACTCTTCCTTTGTCATCGAGTTTCTAAAATAAGAAGAGAACATGGCACCCCTTTCTCTTCGGTATAAATCTTATGTTACCGGTTGAGCTGTGGAAGATGCCACGATACGGGGGCAGGTGTCGCGGTAAACTCAGTTAATTAGACAAGAGGCAGCCATCACACCCCCTGGCACCCCGGAGGCTTGTTAATAACACGTAATTACCATTATACATGGCGATACACTCTTCCAAGGCGCTACCGACCCTATTAGATAAGACGACACCTTATTATACACGAACTAGCGTCGGTATCATGCTTACCAAACTTCGAAGTCCGTTAACGTCGACGACTTGTGTTCTTCTATCACGTAGCTTATATTCCTTTCAGTATCCCATTGCATTAAAGCGCTTTCAACTTTCAAAAGTTTCCCGCAACACTTCAAACTCCATTCCATGAATTTAATTGCAAATACCACCATTAGACGGGGATCCGAGTTTAAAAGAGTTTTATGGGTCAGTTCGGACACTGGAAATAAAAATTCGAAGCTTTGCAACAATTATATTCACGAGTACATCTTAAAACATGATATTCCTCAGTTCATCTTCCTCCGAAAATATCAGAAACATTAAATTACGGTTGTTTTTCTCAGATGTCAAACATATTCAAATATGACATGATTTATTTGCCGATACTTAATGCGACAGTCCCGGTACCTATATTATTCCTGCATTCGTGCGACACTCGCTTCATGTTGTATGAATATTAACGCGAACGCTCCCCACAAGACACCACATATTTGCGATTGTGTACCAATACAAACTTGGAAGAAGTCTATATGAGTTTGGGCGGAAGATATACATTGAACTTGAAGTCCTATGGTGTCTTCCGCGACACCGCGAGACCTTGAGGGAGTGGGAGCCAATATTCGAAATATCTAATATGCTTTTATACTTCTACTCACAGAATGGAAAAATGAGGGTGTGGATAAATCCCGAGTGTATTGGCAGTGAATGCCGCGGGAAACTTGCTTTTCGACCCCATCCGCGAGATGCAAAGCAGCTTCCGGTCGGATTCGCCCAAGTGGCGGGAATCACGCGTGCATTTGAATCTCAGCCCCTTACAGTCAATTCGACGATCTCGTTACTGTCACGATAAATATTTATCGTGAAGGACTCGATTATAATATTTACAGCTAAGTGTTTAATATTGCTGCTGTTACTTTCATTTTTTAATGTTTGTTAAATTCTTATTGAGGAGAGACAATCATATTTAGGACTTTGTCTGACTAAATGCAGACCTTTACTACTGATCTCGCTCGCTTCAGCCCTTCTCGATTTCTCCTCTCAATCTAAACCTAATCTTTACTTGGTAAATTGAAAAATGACATAAAATAAGGAATTTCTAATAAATCTCACTGTTTATCCAGAAATGAGAGCTAGAAATCAGAAATATTCTAATTAATGAACTATGAAAATTCGCTGATAGGATGGCTTGCAAGGAAGATACCTCAGGAAGGAAGGAGTCGCTTTTCCATACAATTGCCTACTAATTATCGCCGTTAACTAATAACTCGCATTAATTTCAGGCAATTTAGTGTCGGTGACGCGTGCGCGAAAATCACTCGCACTATTCGTGTTTCTCTCGTGCTCTTGGCTTCAAGGCTTCAAATTATCCTTCTCTCTCGCTCCCGAGCGCATCGGCCTCCAAAGTTTAAATTGAATTGAGCTGCTGGCATGGCGCGGCACGACATTAGTTCCCGAAACTATACACTGGAAACTATACATGCGCGACCGTATCCGAAGACCATCGACTGGAGAACAGTGCTCTCTGTTTATGGGACAAGTAACGCTATGGAGATACTGTTCAACTGGCAACGAGCACACGAACGTGCACTGGCGCCGGGTTAATGCTACCCTCGCAAACCTATCCACCCCTCAAGATTTCGCCGCAGAGTATACTGGGTGTTTATTTACACTTGTCACATGCATGTAATTACTGTCATACTCAGAAATTGCCTCTCCCTGCCTTACTCTATACGAAAAAAAAAAATTGCCAGAATTATCTGGAATGGAACGAAATGGAAGCTGTTTCACGTGAATATCAATTTATGGCATTCTAATCCCTTGTACCAATCAACTTTCCTTTTCACCATTTTCCATCATTTTTTTCTATCCTGATCTCAACCCCTTTTTATCATTTCCTATTTTCAGCCATTTTCAACCTATTTAATAATTCAATTAGAAAGATATTTTCAGCATAAATAATAAACAAATACAATTAAGAATGAATCTATAAATTTAAAAGCTTTATTCTGCACCCTGTATATTTTCACCTCGCGATACGTGCACTATTTGATAACGTCGCTATATGAGAATACCATCAAGACAGTTTAAGTCGAAGGGTTGGTCGGACATCGGGGGTTGAGTATATCGGTCCGTCTGGGTATCGGGGAATGTTTCTTGCGCGGGTTTGTCGCTTATCGGGAATGTATATGTAGGACGAGCTTCTGGATTCACGTTTACATGTCCGTGTGATCACGTGTGAGTTGGTCAGGTCGTTAGCAAGTTGTCGAGATTAAATGCCTTCCAGCCGTATTAGAAGCCATTGCACTAGCTTGATTAGCCAGCCACCTCACCCCCTCGCTACAACAGGCACGTTCCTAAAGGGATTCACCGATTTTTCCTAAAGTCTCTATAACTTTTCATTTTAATCCGACCATATTGTAACATCTATTAGTTCCTTCTAACTTTTAAATTCGAGTTTAAATTCCATACTCTGAATCGATGCATCTCTGCAATGAAATTTTGTCTCCATCGCTCTCCTCGTGGCTTTCAAAACTTATTCAGACCTAATTAAAAATTCTCTTCGAAATGGGAAGCTTTATCCAATTGATGTTTTTTTTTTTTATAATTTTCGAAAGTTTATACAGACTGAGTTTTAGAAGTTAATATGAATAATTTATATAATATTTAGTTAATTTTATAAGAAATCGGCTAAGTTCTTAATAGACTGCTGTACAATTTCTCCATTCGGAGAATTGGAAGATATATATATCGTTTATTTTGGTATATTGATAGTTTTCCAGACACTTGGATGGAAGATGATAAATGACACGCGAACGAAATGAGTTTTCTGCAATATTCCTGTACGCGCGTCGTCTTTCGGTATGATTTGTGGACTCGGAAGGTTCTCGGGCGAAAGAGCCCTAATTTCACCCCCTACCACGAAATTCACATTCGCCGTATACGTCATATATTTTTATCCCCTTCGCAAAGACGGATAAACTTTACGTTTCTTGACATCCAGAAAATGACGTCAACAATATAAAGGCACGCGTGGAAACAAATTTCTCAAGGGCTGCATCGACAAATTCCAAACATGTTTGGATGCCCTCGATTCTTATTCATCATATTTCCTTATGAAATTTCATAATTCATCTATTCAATTAATTATATAATAAAATGCGAATCCAAAGATTAGGAGACTTACCTCCTGCATGAAACTTGTATAGATTTTTTTATCTGCCAGAGATGAGTGAAACTGGATCCAGACGAGACCTTCGCTTCAGTCAGTGGCCTGGGATCAGGAATGAGACGCTTCTGAGAATTCGTTAAGTATTCTTCACCGGTCAGTTCTGAAAACAGACGACTAAATGAGTGAACCAGCTTAAAACCCCGGGGTAAATATAACCCGGACAAGAAGACACCCTCCGCCGGTTGCTTGGCAACCCACATATGAGAACCTTCCAGGAGTATGTGTCGAAGGGCGAGAATCAATTCTCACATTATCAAAATCAAAGCAAAATGAAAGAGTGGACTTAATTTTTCAATTCAGAGAGCCTCGCCCAAGGACATTTTTCTTCTCCTAGTTATGAGAATATTGTATATTTGATGGCAATTTCTCGTTTAGGGTAGAGGGAAATTAACAATGTTTTTGTGAGACTGTTACAGCCCCGAGGGACTCGCAACTCTTGCAATCGATGTTCAAATTTTATTACAATCATTTGTAATAACCTACACTCACTTAATTTGTAATTGTTACAGTAACCATGTAAAAATAAAATCAAGTTGTAGTCACCTACTATGGATGTTATATCGAAATTTGAAGTTATGCACCCCCCTGGAAAACTAAAATAATAAATTTCATGACAGAAAAAATCCTTCTTCTATTTCTGATCATTTCATTTTTGTTATTAAATGGATACAGTGTTTTCTCTTGGTTGATATTTGTAACGAAAAGGGCCTATCAATCTCCTTGGACTTGAAGTAGAGCGCCTGCCAAGGAATGTCGACGAGACTTTCGATATCAGATCATTTGCATATCCTTTATGAAAATTCTATAGTTTATGGGGACATTCGTATGTATTATCATATTAGCATATTCCAGAAAAGACAGCAATCTCAATATTGGATAGCATGCTCCACTATATCGGCCTGTTTACTACCCCTTGCGCCATACCCTCTCGATATAGGGGTGCGCGCACACGTGTTTTCTTTTTGTGCCGTAAACGCGTCGTTCTTTCCTCCTATCAAGATTCTACGACACTTTCTAATCTGCATATCGATTTATAAACAACTTCTTCTACATTTCTGTAACTTTAAAAAGAATCACAGAATTTTTTCACTGAGTTTAAAAATATTTTATTCTTTAGATATCAGAGGTGAGAAAGAATCAGTAAAATTCCCTAGGTGACTTCTTCATGTTAAAAGAGACGAATGACCAAATCGCTTTCCTGAAGGATTCGCCTTTTCTCGATATGGAGTAAAACAAAAAAAATCCTTCGGTAATAGAATTACTCGACGCGGAACAGCCATAAATGTATTCCCTGAGCTGATCGCCATTTTTCTCGGTCAAGGGGCAAATTGCCTAAACTCAGATGCGGTTAACAGAAGACAGATTGCCAAAATTGACGGATAAACAACTTCAATTACTTTGCAATTGCAAAATAATATATACAAGTTCTCCGGGTTTGAAAAATAGTACATTAAATATTGATTCAACCTTTTAAAACATATGATCAAATCATAAGGAAATATTTTTTATAGATGGAGGCATATTGCAAGGAAGATTGCTTTTTTCTACAAGAGTGGCAAGTGGTGTGCAGGTAAAGGTGAACGATATATTCTCGAAGATTGTTTTCTCTCGTCAGGTAGCCGCATATGTCATGGAGATTCCCTAGAGGAGGCTAGGGCCTCTTCTCTCCAAATAGTGGAATATACCCAGCATAGATCACAACTCGCGAAGGCCATGGGAGTCCCATGGCGAATCGTGGCGAATCAACTTCCGTCATTGCCCGCCATCCCGATCCTAATGCCCGGCATTTCTCTTCGGTCTCCGAAGGACTTCAGCCTCCCTTTTACCCTTGGACAGATACCAAACCATCCAGACATAAACGAATCTTCCATCGACCTCTTCACTTCCTGACTTCTTTACTCTCACCACTCGCTTTCATTTTAACATCTCCTTATTTTTCACTTTTTCCTTCCTCTTTCACCCATTTAATGTATTCCTCAAAAACCTCTTACTTTTCATCAACTATATCCTTCCTTGTTTGGTTCTTTCTGACTTATTTATTGTCCTCTATTGTCCTCTCCTCTCCTTCATCCCCCTTTCGTGCTATAAATACACCGTTTTTTGTTTAAACCTGCAATAAGTTTCACGATTGGCTCCAGACGGATGCAAAGAGCGGCGCTGATGTTTTTCGGAGGCAAATGAAACATAGGATAATTTATCGAGATATCAGGAAACAGTGGAACGGATCCATATTCCAATTAAAGTTCATCCTCCCGGAACGGGATGCACATAGCCTTGCGTCTCTCTCTTTCTCTCGTACTCGCTCTCCCTTTTGCCCGTGCTTTTTGCGTTTTGCTTTCCAGTCCATTTGGCGCTGTAAACTCGAACTTTATAGCTACGAGGCAGGCACGACTGAAGTTCATATGCGGGCTGGAGACGGGATATTGGAGCCAAAAGTTCTCCACTAGATTTCAACCCTCGAACAATTGGAATCGTGGCGCCATCTCTTGGGCTTGGAAAGTCTATTTTCCTCACGATTCTCTACAAATGACCCACATCTGAACCTAATAAAGGAATTCCTCCAAGTTCATAAACTCGAACTTCCGTTAATTCAAAGTCGAATTTAAAGTTTAATTTAAATTTACGTGTCTTCTTGCAAATGGATAAATGAAAATTCTTTGTACGATCTAAAAAATATTTCAAGAATCTATCGCATATTTCAAAAACTCAAGCCCATTCGTAACACTTTCTGCTAAAAAGGCAATGAATCACACCAATGAAAAATGTAACCCAAAAGGGTTAAAACAAGGAATATTTTTAAATTTAGTCCATAATGCGCTGCTAATAGTGCACTACCAAGTCCATAAAGCTTCTGGAAAAGTGGGTGAAAGGTTAGGCGACGAGATGATCGCGGAAGGAGCATAATATTAAAAACAAATTCCCCTTTTAAAGCGAGCTAGTCGGGTACAAAAATGAGGCATTGCTTCGTTCATCTTGCAAGAGTTCTGGCTAATGGTGTCATTATTCTAAAATACCGCGATCATATTTTTACCAACTCAGTTTAAAGATGGCGTCCGCCACCATCAAGAATAATGTTCTACCGAATCGAACTTAATCTACGTCGCGTTTTGTCCCTTTCCAAGCCCCCGAAATCCCGTTCCACCGGTAAAACGATCCCTCTATTCTAAATCATGTAAGGATTACGCGAAAGAAACAGTGAGAGAGGAATAAAAGGGGAGGGCCAGTGCGCCCTCGACGTCTCGTATTTTGGGAAACATTTAAATTCTCATACGCGAATAAATAGCAAAAATTTCACGCGCGATAAAATATAGATTTCCTATGGTCCCCGCGGCGAAGGCGGCCCCTCAAGGGGGAAAGATGTGGTCATAAAATCATTGATATGAAAATATAGCCCCCTAACCCCCTTCCTATTTCCACCGTTGACGCAGACAAGACCATCGAGCCGAACAACTGGGGGCATCGTCGCGAACAGAGGAGAAAAATCTTTTGTTTCATGAACGTCAACACCGATTCAGAATCCGCGTATAGTACCGTCCTTTCTTTTTCTCTCCTTCTTGCCTTCATCTATCTCTCTTTCTCTATTCTCGGTTTTTTATCGCTTCGAAAGTTTCCATCGGACGATGTCGACGTCAGAGGATTATTTTACGTGCTTTTGTTGAGGATGAGACATTCTGCTCCGTTGCTATGAAATTGATAGGCGATTCAATTTTAAAGGAAAATAGAAGCCACTTGAAATCTCGAGACAGAGAGACAAAGATAAATTGTTT
The DNA here is from genome assembly GCA_032164275.1 of Synergus coniferae. Taxonomy (NCBI): domain Eukaryota; kingdom Metazoa; phylum Arthropoda; class Insecta; order Hymenoptera; family Cynipidae; genus Synergus; species Synergus coniferae. The sequence goes on along the minus strand of JAUEJJ010000047.1, from coordinate 10,466,329 downwards.
AATATTAGCTAATAATGCATGCATTTGATTCCACAAAGAAAAACAGTTTTAAATTTTGATAATTTTTAAATGATGTGATTAAAAAAAATAGTTTAAGTAAGATAATTCTTCTCTAATTTTGAAGTAATCGCTATAACAATAGCTAGTATTAGTCCTATAAATCCGGCAGATATTCTTGTATTTCAGTCTACGTTTCATCAAGAGATTAATTAAAATTACAAACGTGATTCTATTTAAATTCTAAGTTAGACTTAAATTTTCCGTTTCATTGGTTTCTTGTCACAGGAAAAGTGCCCGCGACAGAATTCCCTCGCGATCTGTACGAAGTTGACGCAATCGAAGATGGAATGCTAAACAGCCGAAGGGTTGAGCTGTCGCCTGACTGTCGTTGAACCACTTTGGTTGCCTCCTCCCACCAACCCCTTACCCATTCACAATTACTATTCTATCCATCTTTCTCTTTCTGGTTGAGTATACTTTGCCTCGCATACCAAGCGCTGCGCGCATTTAGATAAGTTAAACTATAAATTAGATGGATCACTGGTAGCTACTCGAGGAAACGTTGTCTCTGAATATGTATGATTTACACAAGGCACCCGCTTCTCCTCGATATTATTCCTACCGCGCGAGAGAATGATGGAAACACGTAGCAAAAAAGCGAGAAATACAAAAATAGCCAGTTGCAAAGAAAGAATACATACTAAAAAATTAAATCTATTCTATAAATTATTTTGTCACACCCCAAGATTCTTTCTAAATAGGGGAGGGAGTGTGACCTTATATTTTATATTTAAAGGATGTAATGTGGAGGCGTGTGACAAAATATCTAAGGTCTTTATCATTGCGATGGTATTAGAAAGTGCATATACATTAGGTTTATAGTTTCTTTATGGAACGATGTAGTGAAGAGTAAAGACACGCGAGTTGATTTAGGATTTGATGCCGCAATCGAGCGAGCAAAATGCCCGAACAGAATACTAATCAAAGATACACAAATTCCAAGGCTAATACTTCAAATCCCCTTTAGCTGGGATCCCAAAATTAAATTATTGGATTAGAAGGCTGGCGTCGCCAACCCTTCCGGTGTTCTATCGTCAAAAGCCCCCTTCGTTCCACAAGTATATGATTTTGCAGAGCCTATCGTAGGCTAGTAGTATTGGGCAATTTCCGTCTGTTCAAGATCCACTCGCTTGGCTATAATCCATTCTCGTAATCTTAGTGTTTTTTGTCAGCTTAACCTTCAATTGAATTCATCAATTTTATTTTAATGAAACTTAAGAGATCTCTACGGCTCGAAAATTTGAAACATTTCCAAGGGCCGGATCTTGAACTAAAAGTTCGGATCCCTGGTTTAAAATGTAAAGTTCGATTGGCTTTGGATTTGGGTTACACGATTCTGGTGGTATTTGCCCTGGTTTAAGGTTTTAGATTCCTCACCCCTCTGCGGTGGCGAGGCGATTGTCTCTTAGAAAATAGGAACACGACCATAGCAGCCCTTATCCGCTCGACTTTATACTTTAAATCCGCCCTATAAATATCGCAACGTCCTTTGGATTTGGGGCTGGTTTCCGAAAGATTGGCTCGCGGTATCCACCGTGGGAATCGCTCGCCGTCGTGCGTCGATATATCAGGGGATGAAAACTGGAAAAGAAAACCCCTTGGAGCGCACAGAACGATTCGTCATCCACCATTGCTTTTTGCAAAACATACCACGGTGACGTGCCCTCAAACCGCTTTTCCAACTACCTTTCCGAGTCACTTTTCTCACCCCCTTTTCTAAACTACATATCTTTCCACCTCATTTTACTACTCTTTTTTTCTAAACTTCCCACCTTCAGATTGTTAAATCTAAACAAATAAAACGAATTTTCTGTACTGTTCTGTGGTGTATAGTATATGTAATTTATCGCAGAAAAAAGGAAGTAGAAAAATGTTAAAATGTTCTCTGTCGATATAAATGGCCTCCAGTGTTGAGGAAGAGCAGGAAGTTTGAAAAAGTTGCGAGAGTGATAGTTTGAGTTTAAGAGAGTTTGATATTGATGTTATAGCTGAAATAAAAACTTTCTAATCTAATATAATATGTGTCTGGTTGTTCGCGTATCGTGCAAAAGTCAATACATCACGAGTCTTCTTCCCAACGGGATCTCGAAAATCCCATTACGAACTATCCTCGCATCTCTTCGCACAGCCAGTACAGAAATACAGGCCGATAGCACGACGTCGCGTCGACTCTCTACGGATCCTCCGACGAAATCCTTGCATGAATATGTAAATCCTTATTTTCGGATCGAGTGCACTCGAAACCAAAAACCATCCTGGAGAACCGAAGTCGCCTAACCCTTACCACTTTGCTCAGCATCTCGTGTATTAGCCACTCAAACTTTATAAAGATTCTGCTCGAATTATTGGAAAAGCTCAGTAGTCGATGAATGTCTAGCAAGTCCAAAGAAAATTTCAATGCTTAGATACATTATTCTTTAAAAATTAATTCGAGATACAATAAATGCTGCAGATTATAAAATCCATTTCAGTTTGGGATGAAAAGTGCCAACGATTTTCCAACTCCTTTTTTTACCATTTTCCCAGTTCCTATTTCCAATCCAGTTTTTCCACCTTTTTGACGAATTTCATAGATAAAAAGACTACCTAATGGACTACATAATTCCATCGTCCCTACTTTTTCTGCACACCTTCATTTCAAATGCATCTCTCAACTATCCGCAAAGTTAAAAATTCTTACGATAGACTTCCCCCTTATCAGAAAAGTGCCTAAGCTGAAAACTCTACCCCAAGATTATTGGCAAAACTGACACTGATATACTTTTCCGGACGACAGCAAAGCATTGCTTTAGTTCGTAATCGATGCACGAAACAACTATGGGGCTCGATGACAAATCTACCCTGTTGTTGTCATACCCCAGGGTAAAAGAGGACCGGACATCGATGGCACGAGTATTTTATTTCAGAGGTTTTCTCCGCACGAAGGACACACCCGTCTCACCCTGAAAAGTTTTAATACCACTCTCGAGGCTTGCGACTCGGCAGTATGAGTAAAAGACAGAGTGAAAGAGCGAGATAGTCAGATCAGAGAAGAGGAAGAAGAGCAGAGAATATTTCGGATGATTGGTATTGTTGGAGCCCGAGAGATGCGGAGAGCCAAGGGGTGCTTCACTGCTCTCGGCTGTATATTCAAATGGGGTGGCCATTAGAGTTATGTTAGAATATATTGATTATTGGGGGGATCAAAGACTAGGGACGGGATGACGCCACTGTGAATTCAAGGGACGAATGTAGAGGTGGGTCCAAACAAACGTTACTGTGTATAAATGTCGAGCTCTTTAGTATATGAATTTTTAAATCTCAGCTTCATATAAAAAAAAACACCATTCATCTTGCAATTTCAATCTAGGGAATCTAATCATTAAAAATTGGTTAAGGCTAATTTGGAACTTAAATATTGCAAATCTAGCAATTGGAAATGTGTCCGCGACACACAGAATGGTTTAAGGTTTCTCATTTAATCACCAAAGTTAAGCAGCACTAGGCTCGGTGATACTCGGATGAGTGCCGCCGTAATAAGCACGATTACAATTAAATTCAATTTAAAATGGGCACCATCTAACCCAAAGGAATTTCAATTCGTCTTTGTCTAAATACCGAATCCTCTTTTTTTGAAGTCTACTTTGTTCTCGTATCTCTTGGCATGGTCACGTGACCGAAAACTCGTCTTTTTTTCAAAGTGTACTGCGACACAAGGGAGAAGCCACCCCTTTTTGAACGAACGTCGACTCGCACGGTGTCGTAACGCTGGACAAATTAAAATAATAACTCTCGCGTATCAGTGGCTACGCTAGAAACCGAGCAAGAGGATTGTATCTCGCTGTGTAAGTTGACCAACGAAACAACCGCAGAATAATACCCAAGCGACAATGAAACAACATAAAAAGATTTGAGGAAGGACTCTGAAATTACGGAAAACCAAGAAACATTTTTCCACAACTAAAATAAGACCTCGTTGTAATTATAAAATTCTTTAAATTAAATCCTTTTACTTTACAATTTAATTACAATGTAATAACAATATAATTTGTTTCTGTACTTAGTTTTTCCTTATTACGATTTTATATCATGTATGTGACTATACAATCTTCATAATTAAGTTTACTTTAATTAAGCCCTCTCTTATTATAAATCTCGTATTATTTACCTTCTCAGAAAATACTCCTCCCTTAATTGGAAAAAGCCAATTTGTATTTAAAGGTACATTCAATTTGTATCTTAAGAATATTGCGGATGTTTGAGAAATGTAAATTTTAGAGAAGCTTGAATACTGAAGTGAAGTTCTCAGTTCGAAAGCAAATAATCAGAGCCGCATCAATGGCACGAAAAAATAAAGAAATGAAGCGAACGGGCTATTGTCCACGGATGGTGTTCATTGGGGGATGAAAGCAAAAAAAGAATCAAAGCATTCTGATCCTACTGCCATTTAATTCCCGCTCTGTCTCAATTTGTCCATTCAAGTTTCCTCCTTCTCCTGACCCTTTCGCCTTATCCTCACCAAGAACACGAAGTTATCACTCCCGTTTCCCGATTCAGGAAGGTTTCAGAAGAAAGGGTCTCAAGGAACAAAAGACAAGATCAGAAAATATTTCCTCCATTCAAAAAATAATAATACACAATTTCAATAACTAAAATTATCTCAGAAATATTATAACTATAAGATGGTGAAGATCAATTTTTATCAGCTTTACCCTTACTCAATTTTTTACCCCCCGTGTGAAACAAAGAAAGATCTTTTGTATCCTTTTTACGTTTTTCCCAGCACCCTCGTTTTTTCAAGACAGATTTAAAAAAGGCGGACGATTTGTTGAATATTTTTAATTGGCAGTTTCTCCGAAGGGTTTGAACATGGGTAGGGAAATGGGACATTATCGGGCATTAGTCAGTGGCAGGTTTTTTGGGAGGGGGTGGAAGAAGGGGTACTGCCAAAGGGAGCGGAGAAGTACAATCGATGAAAGGGTTGGACGTCAAACCCCTTCGTGTCGCGATCTTCTCTCCCTCCATCGCCATGCGGCGTCGCCATCGCCGCTGCCAACAACCACCGCTACCCCCTTATAGGCATCCCCCTCATCACCCACCCACCCACCCCTTTTCCAGGCGGTAACTCACCGCCACACGGTAGCGCCCTTGCCGCGTACACATTTACATAAATTATCGATCCCTAAAACACCACTATGGCCAATGCCACTGCCACCAGTGCGATATAAGAAAGACCCTAAGAGCACCCCCCCCCCTCTCATAGACCCACCGCTTATAATATATCGATATCCACTCACCAAATCCCAGCTTTCTTAGGGATCCTGACTCTTTGATAAAGAGGTTTTGTTTGATGTGTAAACTGATTTTTTATGTAAGACAATTTTTCAACCCCCTTTTTCAAACCCCCTTTCCCACCCAATCTCCACTCTCCCCTCCAATCTATCTATCCAATCAATCTATCTACTCAGTTTTCCAACCCCTATTGCCACTATTTTCCCAATCTCTTTTCGCAAACCCTTTCTCTTACCTCCATTTGATCAAAAATAGGAGAAATTTTCTTAAAGAAATTTTCTACTTTGCAATATAATAAAAATAAACTCGATTTCTCACTACAACCCCATTTAACGAGTGCAGGTAGACATATACTCTTTTTAAACAAAATATTTATTTAACTTGCGTAAAGGTTAAATGAACAATTCGAAAATTTTTAATTATAATGTATTTCAAAGGCGAGACGCGACTGACGCGAGATGGTATTCAGGAAGGGGTAGGAGACATAGGGGCAGCTACCAAGTAGAGGGGGTAGAGCCGTGCAGCTACGTCATTAAGCTACGCATTGTTCGCAGAAGGCTGATTGTCTTGGCCGCTCGTTTCAGCCGTAGCCAGAGACAATTGTTCAATATTCCCATTGATCTGGGAGACACCCCGGGGGCTTCTGCCCCTGATCCACCCCCGTAAATATACGGGGCTTTTGTCAATATCTCTATTTTAATGATATGAGACTCTCTCTCCACTCTCCATTGCAATGGGAGAATAAAAACAACGACAGGTGGATTTCAGCGCTATTATCTTCTGTAAATGTATTTTTATTCACAAAAATGACAAAGTGCGTTTCCGACACGGCGATTAGTGACGCATCATTATAATTTTTAGTGTTCATGATTCTATTTATAAATACTACGTACATTCAAAGACTTTTTTGTTAAAATATACTCTCTGGTAGGATTACTGAGAATTTTTAAGTTTACCGACCCCTTTTCACACTTTTTCCAACCTAAACGCCTTTTTCCATACTTTTTCCAACCCCCTCTTCAATCTGTTATAAGTCTGAACCAGAATTTTAAGAAATAAAGCCAACTATAGTCCTTTTTTGTTGTTAATGTTAGTGTACGACTAAAAGAAAAGAAATTTCATATTGTGAGAGAAAGGGATGATTTTTGATGGATCTTAGTGGTTCTAGGTGACATGTTTCTTTCGGTCTAGTGTGATTTAGACAGCATAACGTTAGTGACGGCTGGCAATAGTCGTAGAGACGTACGTCATGGAGTCAGCACTACCAGTTGGCTCTACCGCATCTCTATATCAATCACTTCGCTCTCGCGAACACCCTTCAGCCACCCTTTGGCCACCCTACGTGCCCATCCTCTATTCTAGAGGCCGCAACTCTCCTAGTTTGCTCATATATACGTCTGTGTGCCAGGTCGCACCGCTAACCGATGCCTGGATTGATAATTTATGTCCGTTAATTATGACCGTACAGTTTCGTGCCGGTATTTGGTCGCGTTCGCAATTGCAACTTCCGATATTGTAGCACCTCCTAAGCATCAAAGTCCAAACATCATACATCAATCCAGCAAAATTATCTTTTTATATATTTTACAATTATCTCAATCCATTAGTCAATAAGCAGTGAAAATTAATTTTCTTCTCTCCAAAATGATTAAACAAAATCTAGTCTAAAATTGTTGAATTTCAAATTGAAATCATGTAATTTTGTATCTCTTTTGTATTTAAATATTCTTAATTGTCCATGCAATAAAGAAATCCAATGAAATATGCTTCTCAACGGTTTTTCCTCCAAATCCCATTTCATCCTTTGATATTCACTCATCGAAAACTGACCATATGGTCGATCTTGGCTGATTAATTTATTTCCTTTGTTCTTTATCCTCTCTCGCGAATGACAGGAAGATCAACGATCGTGATACGCCTGAAGGAGAGAAAGGAAGAGCAATGGTGGGATACGAGAACTGGATGCAAAATGGTCGCAGCCACCGCCTTAATGAAATATGAAAAGCCGGTGGACTCTCTCGGGGGTGTGGGTGGAGGGTCAAAGCCTCGCATGACTTGCGAGGAGGGTGGAAAGGTGGAGGTGGATGTGGAGATGGAGAAAGAGGTATAGGGGTAGGTAGAACAGGGAGGAGAGACTGAGAGATCCGATCCTCGATATCCGCACCACCGCGGCTCGGACCAACGGTAACGCACGACTGGACCGACAGGCAGACAGGCAGACACAGCTCAGAGATCTACGCCACGGTTATACGCTTTAATTCCTTCGACGGCTTTAATTCTCATATTCGTATTCCGCGACCACCCACTCTCCCCATTTTCACCCATTTCACCCTCTTCTCCACTCTTCTCTTCCATCTTTCTCGTTCACTCCTCGAGCCACTGCAAAACCCTCGAATACTACGACCAAAACCCTTCCTTTCTCCAACACCCTCTTGCCCACTGCTCGGACGATACACGCATTTCCAGACTTCAAAATTATCACTTGCTGCTTGAATTTCAGATTCCGAAAAGAGAATATCATATCAGAATATTCTATCTTCAATTAAAATGATATTAAGGAGAGACTATCGTTATATCCCGAAAAGAGAATTTAATCTCAGATCATTTGCGACCAATTTTAAAGGTCTGCAAAATTTATTCAAGTTGAGTATATGCTTTTTGGAAATCCCATTACCAAGTCTCTTTTTCAAATCTGATTTTCCAAAACGATATTTCCCGTCCCCTGTTTAAACCCATTTTCGCAATCAAGATTTTCAAATTCGCTTTTCTTTAAATACCCCTTTAGAACATATTTCCTAAGCTCTTAGCCCAAATCTCTTTCAGATACTCGCTATTTCAAAAATTCGTTTCGAAAATATTTTTTCAAACCCTTTCTTCACCCCTTTATATTCTCCTTTCCAAATCTTTACGAAATCGAAAGCATCGATTTGTGGTTTGACAGCAATATTAATAAAACAATGAATAATTGAAAATAACAATATAAATGCGAGTTTAATTTAATATTAGATAAAGCTGAAACACACGAGACTTTAAAATCCACAATATCCAGTTAAGTCCACATGCATACATCCAGTGGTTCTATAACCACCAAAGAATAGAGAATTCCGAGCGAGGTAAATTTTATTACGAATGACTCGAGAGTACGGCGGTAATCGTTTTCACGGAACTGCGGGTTGGTTCTTGCGGTTACTTCTCGATCGTGGTCATCGTCGATACAGTCACATTTCTCCTCTCCTTTTCTCTCTCTCTCTTTCTCTTTATTCTCGTAACAAAAAGAGAGAGAAGGGAATTGCCCAAGAGAGAGAAAAGGCAGAATCATGGGTCCGGAAAGGGTGGAAAAGGGGCCGAAGGTACCCTTTACCGCGATGCCGAACCACCCCCTGAAAGAGCTTCTATCCCGAGAGAGCTTCCATTACTAATCCATGCAAAAACCGGAATATCTTTATCCCTCCGTGTGCTGGGGACGTATTTCCGGAATAAATTCCGCTGCTCGCCACGTGAAAGCTCTACTTTTACGAGCCGGTAAGATGGTTGGCCGTAATAAGAACGAATTCTTTCGAATAAATGGCGTATGCTCGGATAAATTGGACGTCAATGTAGAATAAATCAAGCGGGATCGAATAATTGAATTAGCTTTAATGAGAGTTAACGGAAAAGTGATTATTTCAATTTCAATTAATACGTAAGTGGTTCGCTTCTCGAATAATAATTCCATCTCGTTCGAATTATGCGCCTGGCGCTTCTCCGTCATAAGTTCTATCTCTAATGGGTTTCAATTATCAGGATTGGCTCGCTGATTTATTTTTTAACTACTTTTTTTCCTACTTGACAGAGAAATTTATTTATGTGTAGCAATTATCTTGAATTACTTATTATTTGCGTACTTATTTCTACTCTAGTTTATTTAATATTTCATTCTTTAACGTGTTTAAATATGTCTATAAAAAATTAACACAATTTAAAATCTAGGCAAATTTTTTCACCTTTTGTTTGGAAAATGGAACCTAATGAGGATTGAAAAAGTTTGGGGGAAAAGAATTTGAAGAAGGAATATTTAAAAAACGGTATTTTGGAAAACTGGGTTAGAAGAAAAAAAGCGGTTTGGAAAAGTATTTCGAAAAGTGGATGGGAAAAAGGCTCAGCTTAAATGACCTTAAATAAATTTCATCCCCATATTACCTGCACTAAAATCATGAAAATCTCGAAAGTAACTTTAACGCATTCCATCTGAGATTCTCCAAAAGCAGACTCGAATCTCGAGTGCAAGCGCGGGGTTGGCGAACAATACCAACGTAATTCATAATTTAATACCTCGCCCGGATGGCGTAAAGCTGTGGGCGATAAAAGCATCGGCAATATATACGCACTCACACATTCTTGTGGGCGAATCTGTCACGTTTACATGTATACAGTATATACTGGTCCTCACATCCTCGGCTTCGTGAAAGCTCGAAGGTACGGATATAGAAATGCTTAAGTGGTGCATTGGAATCGCTCAAACCTTCTCCCTTTCCACCCCAAACCCTTCTTACCCTTTTCTCCTTTCCCAAACCACCCACTGTATTTTGCAATCCTCTCGGGGCGAACGACGACAGCCTATTGTTTCAACGTATTAGTCATTCGACGTATCGCAAAGTGTGTTGGAGGGGTGCTCGTTTATACCCCACTACTTTTCAACTCCTTCCAGATGTAACCCGTCCTTTAGACTTTCAAATATCAACGCGTGGCGGCAGCACCTCCTGGGGTGGAAAATTAAGAATCAGAGGAGAATTTAAAGTTGGAAAAAGGGTGAATTTGAAATTATAGAGTGGATCTAATTTTGTAAAATAACTTTGTAAAGTTTAAACAGAGTATTAAAATATAACCAAATCTTTAATATTTTATAATACCAACTAATTCAAACTACAAATAAAAAAGAAAGAATTAAAACAAAATAGCAAAGTTCAAACGGCGAATTAGCCAACTCAAATGAAAATTATCTCATCGTTTTGTGAATAAAAAATTTTAATCCAGATCCGCGATTGAATAACGAATGTCATTAAATTTTGCATTCAAATGGTTAACTTTTAACTCAATAAACTTTCCTCTCGATTCGAAAATGAGGACTTTTTAAGCAGACGGAAATGGGAGAGCTATGCAGTTCCAATGCGGATTATTTTCAACTATAGAGGGTCGACGTTGAATTCGAAGTTCATGTCGATAACAACTGTATCGTGACGTGCTTGGGAACGCGATACTTTTCGTAGTTGAGAATTTCTCGAGGCAGCTCATAATTATCAACCGGATATAAATGCCGCGTGATTCCTTTTTGAGACTCTGAAAACGAAAAGGCGTCGTTCAGCACGCGAGATCGTTTAACTAGACATTCTCGTTCGACTGACGATAAAAAATTTAAAGATATTGATTCATCTATAATCATTTTATCTGAACTGGTTAGCTACTTAAGAAACTTTAATAATTACTATAGAATTTAAACGAGTTCTCTAATTTATTCACCGATTATTACTATATTAGTTTACATCGGTCATTTAAATTCACGAAAAATTTAATTGAATGTCCTATGGTTAAAATTACTATTAAAATAAAGAATTACCAATTGATATTGCAACTCATTTAAACCAATTGAAAATAATTGAATATTTCCACTGTAAATATTCTCTTGGCTTAGATATAAATTTTGAAGACAAAGTTCAACTATAATTTTAGTGATTAAAGTAGATTACAAAAATATAGATTACTTTAACAACGAACTCGTGTTTTTTTTCAATCCAGTCCCCAATTTTAAATGGAAATACGAAGCAAATATGGGTGTGTATGAAGGGATGAGAAAAAATGTCGTTTTTATTCGGGGGACACGAGGTATTTGTTTGGCATATCGTGTTCGCGACCATTATAAATTGAAGTTACGTGTGTCATGTTCGATCAGTTTGGCAAATACATTAAACGTACATTTACCGATTGGTAATTTTAGATTGGAATCTTTTCCTCGAATAGGATGAGAAATTCACGTATAATTAACTGAACGAAAGTAAACGTGAAAGGACAAAGGGCAATAGTCGCTACAAACAATAACATTCAAAGATTCAATCTTGAATTATATAACGTATAATTTTTTTCCAGATAAAGAAATGCTAATTAATTTTAAACAAATGTCTCGCTATTTCGATGTCCAGAATAAAAACACTCTTTATTTGTTAAAGGCCTTTTAAGATTAAAAAATGTAAATAAATGCACCAGAATACATTTTCTCAATAGTTATGAGAACAGTTGATCGCAGTTAAAGAGTGATTTAATCTCCTACAACCCTCGACTGAAAATACTACATTATTAGCATATACTGCTGTAAAGCTATACTAAGATCTACTGATTGATCGGAAGGTAGCTCACGCCATTTGCTGATCAACCTACGAAAATTGCTGATGTCCTTGCTAGCTTTGATTTTTAGTTCATGATATTGATGTGGAACGTATACAGAAAGTTATAAAGTAGGTCGTGCTATTATAAGACATCTTTAAATGTTACTTCTTTTATACGTTCGTGATGCTTTTTTATGTCAGATAACCGATCGTTCCCTTATTAATTAAACTACCAGTACAAATTTTTGTAATAGATTCAATAAAGAATTATGCTTAAGAAAGTTGTTATTTTTAATGGAATTTCAAGGAATTTTTAATTATGAAAGCTGCGTATATATAAAAATTGAAAATTGACTTATATTAAAAAAGAAATATTAGAAGATCGACAGAGAAATATTTTCAATATCGAGTTTCTGCGTTGAAAAGATGCATAAAAGGAACTCTCTAGAATAAGAGTGGAGTAGCACGTGAACGCAAGTAGTTCAAGAAGCTTATGAATCCAGCATAGGATAGTTATGGAAGTAGAGCTTTCGGAGTTATGCCGAGGATGCTTTGCTCTCGGATAAGATTGAAGAGTAACCACACAGAGAGTTATATTTCTGAGGTTAGTCCGCAAACTCGTAAACTCTATACAATACACAAAACCACATCACTAGCCTTCACATGTCCACTCCTTAAATTTATCTTATTAAATTATTTCAGAATGTCCGTCTCCCTGAAATTTTATCTTAAAAAATTCTCTCAACTATGGCTAGATTTCGAAATTTTAAGTAAAATGCATGCATCTACATATTAACTTTTCCAATTGAGTTAGAGGCAGTTATATTGAATCGAATTATTGTTGATCTCTTTGAATGTGAGAAGGAAGTTAAGAGACTTAACTAGTGCGTTTGAGACTCGACTTTACTCGCGACGGTTCGCTTGGAAATAAAATAAAATAAAATCTGTTGTAAAGCAATTATTAATGGCGGCGCATGCAACGCTGCCAGAAACTTTCGGCACGCAAATAAGCTATATTCCTTTGCCGTGCATATTCCAACTTCGGCTAGTGGTAACCCACCCCCTTACCTTTTCCAGATTTAATCCGTCTTTGGCACCGTACCGACCCTTTCCGAATCCTTCCCACAAACCGGATCCTTTCCCCGGAAGATACAAAAATTTAACTTCCACTGAGTATTACCTTTTCCCCCTTCCTTTACCAGGTAATCTTTTTTCGCGAAATTGTAATGCTTTCCAGCTTCGCTTCCATGCCAAATTAATCCCCGTGCATATTCATTTGCACTTCTTCTTTAATGAGGACTGCTATTAGAAATATAGATCTAAGTAAAATATTTTATTTTTTAATTTTCATAATTTATATATTTCAATAATCTCATTAAA
>JAUEJJ010000047.1:10436651-10451634 GCA_032164275.1 Synergus coniferae | reverse complement strand
AAAAAAATTCCCTGACTTTTGCACGATTTCTAGATTTCCTCAAACTTACGACCACCCGGTAATCTAAAAATCCATACAAAACAATAAAATCTTGAATCAGAATTACAGACCTACAGGGAAAACGGATACGAGACCACAACGATCAGTAGTCTTGCCTTAGCAGTTCGTCTCCGGTTTCAGACGCATGTAAAGTACACCCCGACGAAACAACCTTACCTCCAGAAGCGGTTCAACTTCGAAGAGGGGTTGCCCACCCCTTAAGACAAACAGTGGTGGTGTCTTAACAAGTGGACCAAGCTGTGCCCAAGACAAAGGGTAATTGAGGGTAGGGATTAATACCCCTATACACCGGAAATCCAGCCTGCCCGCTCTTTGGAGTTACTGAACCCCACCCCCAACCCCTTCACTCACACTCTTACTCTCTTCTCCTCAGAAGGACTCCCTCTTCCGTATCTTAGACTCTGTACTGTCCCTCTTGAAATTTCTCGCCTCTCTCCATCTTCCACTATCACTCTATCGCTCTCAGTCTATTTATCTATCCCCAGTTTCTGTTTCTTCTTCCCTGTGTCTGTGTCTTCCTCAATGCCTCAACCACTTCTCTTTCTCCTCTAGATTCTGATTCTCTCGCACTCAAGATACTCTGCTGGGAAATGGCAAAGTCATCTTACTAATTAAACAATCAAATACGGGCAGCCGCTACCAATTCTCGGACCTTCGACCAATTCTCGTTGGGTCTTCTAAAGATCGATCGATTAACTTTCAGCAAACTTCGATTGGGGTAGCAAATTAGAAAAGCCGGATTCCCGAAGCTCGGACCCGTATATTTTACTCGAAAACATTTATCAAGCCTGGTAGAACTCTATTTCCTAGCAATAAGAATATAACTAAAGTTGTTTCCTTGACAATTAGATTTTTAATTAAAATCAAGAAATCAAATTCAAATCCTGAGAAAAACTTGGTCACACCCTTTTCCAATTAGAAAGGAAGTATGAATTCATTTTTTTGCAAAAAAAAAAATTAATCAGAGAATTTTAAATATTTAATCTCACATCTACCCCTTTAGAAATAAAAGAGGGGTCTGACGAAATATTTTCAAGTTGCAGATTCGAAAAAATCAGCATTAAAAATTTGTATATACAGTTTAAATTAAATCCTTTTCTTATAGGAGGAAACACAGTACTAATTTCAAGCCAAGACTAAACTTTTAAATTTTTTTTCGCAGTAAAAATTCAAAGATGTCATTTATTTAAAGTTAGAGAAAACATGATGCAGTCTTCTTAAACAGCCGAAAACTTGGCAAGGTTTTAACTGCACCTCAGGGAATTGAGCCGGGAGTCTAACTTTCGCGAATTATAATACAAAATACCATAACTATCGTCCTAATCACACTTTATTCTAACTGTTCCCCTCGAAACGAGATTGCGACTCTCGCCTTTGTGACTCTCGACTTCCAAATATCCGAAACGGCCTCGTAAAAGGAAAACTCCCCATCGAGGCGAGACTGCCTTCGATAAGCTGTTGCTGTGCAATTATTTTCGTGAATATTATATTTTGCGATATGACCTACTCTATAGGAAAAGCTATCTCTCGAAGAAAATAAATTCAAAAAATCACATCTTTTGAAAATTCGGCACCAAATCTCTATAAGATAGAGAGAAAAAAATATGACAAACGTAGATCAAAAACATCCGAATTGAATAACACTGAAATATCGAATTCCGCGATTCCCCTTCGCATATTATTGGATTCTCAAGGAATGCAAATCGACTGAGAAAATACGTCAAAAGGAAGACAAATATGACAACTTTAATATAAATACATATCTATCAAATTCGCCATAGATACTTCAAGGAATTTTATGTGCTTTGAGATGCAGTAATAAAAATATCTCAGCATCGATTTCGATAAGCACTTTGAAAATAACCTAATAAATGAAGCCTTGAGTGATCTAATTCATTAAATTAATATTGAGTGCTTTAATATGCATATTTTAACAAAATATGCAGAATAACTAAAAAGTAAAGAAGTGAATGAAGATAATAGGGAATGTCTATTATAATTCTTATTATGCATAACAAGACATATTTTTAATTTCAGAACTTAGTAATTATTTAACAATTTAATCAAAATTAAATTTCGAATAAAAGGTAGATGAAAGATTCGAGTATTAACATAAAATATGGAAATTTCAATGGGCACATGTATTCATACAAATGCGTCCTTATCTCTCCTATTTATTAAATGGAGACCTATCAAATAGCAAAGGAGAGTATGTATATATGTGTTTATAAGAAGCATCGATACGATGAGGGGTTGTAAATTTGTAAATCGAGATCGAGCCAATTTTCTGATATAATATCCTGATAAAAGAGACAAGCAACACCACATGTTTGGCGTAATAATCACCTAGCAACGATATGACTCGATGTATTAATTATTGAACCGGCTACCTGTAAAAGATCCGTTATATATCGCAAAACAGGTGAAGGGTGCAACTAAAGGGGTGGGAGAGTGGATTATCGCCTCTTTTTATATAGATATGTGGCACGAGATAATTGTTCTTTTAAATATTGCATTTTTATATAGTCGATCAACCGTTGGCGATATGCATTTTTACACGAGTTCGATTAAAACGCACATTCCACGTAAACTACTCTTTTATTATTGTATAATACATATCCTATACGCTTTTCTATCTTGCAAAAATTTTGCCTAAACTATTCACTTTCTGAATATTTTCTTTTCCACTCTAGCAAGTCAACGAACAATCAAACTATCGAATTGTTTTTCAAATTAATTTATCTAATCAAAAAACATCCACGAGAAAAAATTAAATTACTTGCGCATGAGATGTTTATTGAAAATCAAACACTCAGTAGTCCCAAATTTAATCGGACACATGTAAATCAAGAATGTGGTCCATCCCTAAAATATTTTCACCCATCTTACTATTTGTTCTAAATGGCTATAAACCATAGGAATACTCAAAAGCGCAAATTCACTCGAGATTCGAATTGACGACAAAATGGTTAACTATTAAAGTTAATTTACGAGGTAGTTATAGTGCAACCTTTGACCTACGAGCGTCTTGCATGCAGGCAATAAGGGTGGCTGAAGAAAGGGCGAAATAAGGTGAGGTGTATAGGGTTGTGGAAGAAGCAAGAGTGGGAGGGGGGAGGGGGTTTAAACCGCGTAAAGGAGGTTTTCGAGGTCGGTCGTATCGTTCTTGCATACACAGGTGGGGGTGCCTACCTGGCAATGCCGCTATTGATTATTAGTTGTTATCTTGGTGAAGTATTGCAACGTTGGTGGCAAGCAACGAACAACCACCAACTGCACCCACCCCCTGTGGTTCGGACCCCGACCGCATATACACCATACACATACATCACTCGACACCAAGATAAGACTCGGATGGATCGTTATACAGCCCGGCCTATGATTAATAATTACTCGCATGGGTCTTTATCAGATGCCAGACGACGGTTGAGTTACCTCGATAACGAGTAATCAAACCCCTGACCTGCCACAACAATACGGAACAAGCACACCCCCTCTCTCTCCCGCCCCTTTAACCCCTGCCCAAGGTTTCGAGTATGGTCCTAAATCCCATGGACTTATCGTCAAAGATTGAATTATCAGGAATCCGCTTCCAAGATTTGAGAAGTGATTTACCTATGTAGGTCAATCCATTAGTTATTGTACATTTCAGAATGAACTAGAAACGTCAATAAGATTCTGGAATTGACGAAAATTCACAAGAATGCAGTAGAATTTAGAAGAATTATAAGTATTGTTTTTATGTCCAATTATATTTTTCTTTGACGTAGAATCTCGTCATTGCCCTAGAGATGATGACATGTGAAGCACGATAATGAATTTTATAAAAAACGAGGGGTAGTGAAAGCTTCAATTGCTAAAATCGCCGGGTTTATCACAAGCTGTACCTGCCCTTTTCACCTTCTCACCCTTGTAAATGCAAATTTTTTTAATAACCACTAGCCTATATTTCAAATTAAGCCGCGTTTCGCGCCCGTGTGAGCAATCGAGCGCCTCTCGTATACAACGAGTCACGAAAGCGCACACGCAATTGTAAAAAAAAGATTTCATGGGAAATTGCAGTACGTGTATCACAGACGCGTATATGATTTTTATATCGTGCAGGTGATCTACGGTCATCAAACCAGCAATGTTATTATACACCATTCGCAATTCGCTTGCTCGAAATAAACTGACATGAGTACTCACCAACACTTCAGTACCTCAATAATGACAAGCTGTTCACTCTGAAACAAGAATAAAAAAAGGAAATTAACATTGTTATTGACATTCATAAACCAATCTATATTCAAATGTTATAGTCTTTATTACTATCGGATAGCAGCTTTAATGAAGAATACAAATTCCAAAATTTACAAATGGAATATAATAGTTTATTATGCACTAAGAGAGAGAGGAGACCTATGATGTCATGTTTTAGTCCCTATTAGGGCTTAAAAAATATAACTTTCGCCCCGTTTTTGTAATTGGTGCCAAAAATGGCACGTAGTTCGTTTTAATACACTAGTTACTTCCTATAGCACCCTTTTTTAAGACTCTAGTCACTTTTCCAGACTTTTAAAAAAAATTTAGTTAGTTTTGTGCACTTTTTGCAGGAAGTATACTATTTTATAGATTTAATTTTATAGAATCTTCTTTGATAAGATTGTGGACAGAGAAGGAACTAAATTTTAAGAAAGGAACTTTAAAAAGGATAAAGAGGGTTTTTCGAGTGACTTTCGATTGAAGTCAGGGATAGAGAAAAGATCGATAAGAAGTTGTATCAAAGAGGGTTGGCTCTCTAAATCAAAGAGGCACGTTAAATTATTGACTCGCATTAAATTAAAAAACGCGAAGCTCGTCGTTCGTCTCTTTGAAATGCCTACTCTTTCTCCTCTCTCTCTCTTTCTCTCCTCATGAATCTCCATCCTGACTCGCACACAAGAAGACATTTGTGTATAGAAAGTTCCCTATCAATTTCCACCCCTGTAGAAACAATATCTCGCAAGTGTTAGAAATCGAGGAGCACAACGAACAAAGGGGGAGAGGAGTCTCCAATTCGCTTGGTCGTATTATAAAATATTGACGTGCATCGTCGCGTTTTCCAATGGATATTCGACGATGACATCGTGACTTTTCTTGCTGATCAAGAAGGGGGAGGGCTCTCGCAAAGAAGAGTTTAATAATGCAACCCTCGATTTCCGAGTTTTCCGGAATTTCAAACTTGTCATTTCCAGCCTCCATAGAGACATTACGTTCTAAAATTTCAATTTCTATTTAAATCGTCGTGAAGTTGAACTCAGTTAATGAGTAATGTTAAAGAGAAATTTTTAAATTTTCTTGGTTGAACAATTTTTAAATTTTCTCCATAGCTTTTAATATTTTTATAATCCATAAAATCTCTTGAAATTTTGAATTCTTTAATTTTTAAAATTTTGAATTTGAAATTATTCGTCTTGAAATACTGAAAATATTTTTAAACGGTAAAAAAGTTATCCTTGGAAAATTTAAAACTTAAAAATGGATAAATAAGCAGAAAAAATGTATCATCTAGAAAGTTGAGTAGTAAAAGCCTGTAGTAGTGAGACATAAGTAGTAGTCGCATCGCTAAACTTATGCGTAAGTCACGTTCGTGACGCGGCGCGGCTCGTTCAAGGCTTTCGATAAAAGCATGCACGTGTGCGTTCTTTTGCTTCTCGTCTCACACGGACAAGAGGGTTGGTTTTTAAAGGCCGGTTTCGGCAAAAACACTCGACCGACTGCAGAGAGCCGGTCCGCGGCTGATTTCGATTGAATAATTTATGTTTCATTACGGACGGGCTTATAGGCGCCTTGCAAACGTTATTCCGTACATTCAGAAAGGCTTGTGCACACAGAGTCTGCGAAATCCATTGCCTACCGCCTTTCATATATTTCCTATAGGCTTTCAAGTATCCTGAAAAGAATTTTGTATCGAGGGTATTGAGGGCCGACCGGCCAATATCCAACCTTTCAGATGCAATGCAACTCTTACATTAGTTTTTCCTACGAAAAGTTACTCCGAATCAATATTTCTAACCATTTTTAACACAATATATTTTTTAAACTACAAAAAGAAGAGTCATTTTATTTTGAAGAGCAATAGAACTCTTAATACTTCCGACTCCCAAAGGTTTTCCTTAGCTGCTATTACAATTTATAATACATACGACATGAAGAGAGAAAAAGGGGGTTCTCCCTTCCATCTTCTGACTTATCGTCTATTTGGGCTCGCATTGAACTTTCTCCACTCAATCCCCATTCTAAAACGCTTTAAAATTGAATGTGGCTCGATTTCGCAAATGTCAACGCATATCGAAAGAGGAAAGAAACGTTTAAAAGAGAGGTCCAATAAATATTATACTAGTTGACAAACCAAAAGGGGAAAAAGTTCAACTCAATTTAAAGTTTACTGACAGAATAAGACTTGCAACTGATATACTAATTATAAAAACTCATGCAGTTTTAATTTATTCTCTAAAGTGCTTTTGTAGATTAAAAAGATAAATCCTTATAAATGTACTTTTTTATCGTTTGTTGCATATTTATGGGTCTTTCAATTGTTTCGTGAAGTATTGCAGACTAGAAAGCTGATATCAAATATATAATGCTGTTCATCTGATTCTATAACACGCGTCACGATTAAAAACCCTTACGGAAGAGGAAAATCGATTATAGCTTTTAAGAAATAAAAATCAAAATAAGGAAAAAAAATAAGATCTGATTGAGATAGGGTTTTCACTTTCTCATTGTATTAGATGCTAATTGGTGGAAGGGTTCGAGCACTGCGACAAGTCGTGGCTCTTCGGATTAGAGCTCGCGGTGACGTTGGTTACCCAAAACGCGGGAGATCCATCTTCTCGAAGGGAGTCTAATGTAAGATTGGAAGGGCCAAAAGAGGAGCACAAACCGTCGAAGAGAATCGGAAGTGCCTCCAAAGCCTAACCTAGGTTGACTCAACCTGCGAAATCCCACGCCAAGGCAAAGCAGGCAAAGTGCCTAATTAAATGCCTACCCACAACAGTGAACTACATTTGCCGAAACAACTTGAACGTATGAGAGAGAGATTCCAAAAACAGAATTATAACAAGTCCTTAAGTCCCTACACGTTAAACCTCCACTAAAATTTCATAGTAATTTCTAATCATCGATATTTTTTTTTTAAATTTAACATAAGACGTTAAACTCTCATAGAATACCTGGAAATTCTTTATAATCCTTCGAAATCCTTGGAAATCTGAAATCTGTTAAATAAACTATAAAAGCTGAACTGAACGTAAGAGTTTAAATGTGGAAAGACAGAAACACAGAACTAATATATACTTGATTATTATTAATGCCCTCGTAAAGGTTCAACTATTTTCATTATAGAGCACTATGTGCTTTAAATTCTTTTTCACTGCGATCGAATAATGAAATTCCTTCAGAGTTTGTAGATTTTTAAAGTTTATGCATTCTTCCTGTCGTCCTCGTCCTAGTAATAGTATATAAGATCATAAACTTAAAAAAAGTAAAAAATAACCTTTGAAAATCAATAAGAATTGTAAATTGGAAAAGATAGGATGAGAGTGAAATCCCTGATTTCGGAAGCTCTTTAACCCCGAATAAAATACCTACTCGTTTTTTACGAGGGGGAAAAAGCGCAAATTTAACTGATACCGATGGCAAGCATAGATAAGGCACGAAACATGCACAATGTGACGATACGTAGTTACACGGAAAATGACCCTTCGATCCTTCTTTAGTCAACGAATTCGCGTCGATTGGCCAACAAAAGGTAAAGGATATTCCGATTGGTCGAAGTAAAAATGCTTTGAGGGTGGCAACTGTTAACGAGCACGTGATATGTCGCGATTAAGGCTATTCGCCTGACGACCTCCGGCCCTGCTATAAGGCACTTTAATTAAATGTATGTGTTTTTTAAATTACATCTCACAATTTTGTGTGCATATTACGATTGCATGCCACAATGTATATAATTTAGAGTGAAGCATAATCTCGGGAGAGCAATAAATGCATTTATAACTAATACCTTCTCACTGCTGAGAATGTAAAAATTCGAGATATAATTCTGATTTTATCTGATTTATCCCCTCCTCCAACGCTTCCTACTTCTGTTATAGGTCTACTAACTCTCCAGAATTATATAATTTTCTAATTTACATTTAAAAATGTATTTTAAGCGAGTTAAGTTAACGGATGACATATTCTTTAAAACAAAAATAAATGATTAATATTTAACACACCTTTTTATCCTGCTGGAATTTTCTGGACACATTAAACACGTTCTCAAGACACTCCTCTTCAGATGATTCTGTAATACTAGCATTTTCCAAAATTAGTTTTAAAAAATTTTACGTTTTATAAATGCACAGAAAACATTATATTCGAGGGGGCATTAAAACAGTTTATCACGTGATATTAATAATCAAAATAAATTTTAATAAAAAATCTTTAGTAAAACGAATTATTTCTTTAAAATGACTATTACAAAATTTTTTAAAATAATTTCTCGGACTTTTCAGGTTAAAAACCAAAGGCTCTCGAAGCTGAACAATTCTTAATTTGAAATATTCCAAATTAAACTTCATTAAAAAAGAATTACTAAGTATAAACACTTTTAAAAATATTTTAAATATAAATGATACTAATAATCAATGAATTATTGAAGATGTTACTGAAGAGGCTTGCCAAACAAAAAGTGGTAGGAATTTAACCTTTATTTTCAGGCCTCGATTCTCAAATAAAAATACTCAAATCTAAATTCCCATTTCATTTTACGAATGAATTTGGAAATACTCCGTTCCCCCTTCATTTTACTAATGATCCAGGGAATAAGGATGAATAGATTGAGTGATACTTCAAAAGCTAAGTTAATTATTAACCGTATTCACAACCACAAATTGTTTAGCTACAATAAATTTATCTAATTCCTAAAAGTTAATTTGATTTTTAAGTATAATATATAACAGAGGATATGCAAAATTTTTTTTAATCTCTACAATTTTGATGAAATTGTTGAGATTAAAATTCAAAATAAAAAATTCGGATAAAAAATTCAAAATAAAAAAATGTAGCAACCTGAAATCTAATATATTTCATATTAAACAAATTGTTCAGCTGCTGAGATCTCCAATAATTTATATCATAATCTTTCAAGTAAAATTGAATTTCAAACAAATAATAATGAAATATGCAAATAGAATTTATAAAAAATATTAAGTATAAAAATGAATCTTCAGGTTTTTTGTGCATACAAGAATAAATTAATTAATATTACAAAAATAACATGCTAGACCTTCTTCGACACACAGTTTCCCCGACCCTTTCTTGGTTTTAAAACAAATTAAACAAGTTCTGTACTTGATATTAAATGTGAGGGGGTTGAGGGGGGCCAAGGGGTCGAGAAAATGGCGCGCGAGCTGGAGGATCTGGGGGTGTAGATAAAATAAAATTAGAAAGCGCTATTCTCCCGCGGACCAAGAAAGGACGATTCCTAAGCTATCAACAATACAAATTGGCGAATATCCACTTTCTAATTAAACCGTTGAGTTTAAATAGCTGCCACTGTGCGATTTTTAAATATAAATAATACAACCTGTTTCCGATACCAGTTCGGATCATTCATCCCTGGTATGTTTGGAAACAGAAGGAATTGAAACTTTCACTTATCTTTACAACTGTCCCACGTCGTAACGATGGCAACAAGATGTTTTCAAACTGGTCCCTAGAGATTCCTTCTCTTCTATAGACTTCTCCGAAGACCAGGGATATTGCAGGGGCCATTTTTTCTTCGGATTCCTGGAATTATGAGTCTCTCGTGTCCTGAAGGTCCCTGGAATCCTGAAGGTCCCTAGAATCCTGGAAATCCCTGGTATCCTGGATATTCCTGGTATCCTGAAGATTACTGAAGGTCCTGGAGTCTTGGGGGTCCCAGCAGTCCCTAGATCCTCCTGTCATATCCTGTCATGAATGCACCAAATCTGAAAAGTGAAACAGTATGTAATAAATTGCTAAAAACATACTTCGAGATTAAGTATAAATATTTTTTAAAACACAATACTGTGTCTTGTATTTTTTTGAGACAAAAACAAGTTTCTCAAAAACCAACTCTGCTCGTCATGGACTACTAAAAAAATAGTCTAATAATCAAGCTGAGTATTTGGATATCTCGACTGACAAAAAATTCTCTCAAAAACTTACTCTGGCATGTTGGTTACAAAGAATCTTAGGTTTCCCATCGAATGTTACAAATAATATTTTTTTATTTTGGACTCTCGGTAGTCATTTTTCTCCTCACCTCCACGGAATTTTTTGGTACCTAAAACATTTATAATGTTTTAAATTAAATTTACAGAATTATCGGTCAATATGTCTTAAAACTCTTCTCAATTTTTTTACAGCTTTCAGAATTCCTAAAATTTAAAAAAAAAAATTATTTTTTCCTTCAAATCGACAGACTACTTATGTGATGGATTATTACGCATGAATTATATATTTTATAATTTGAACATTCTAAATTGAAAACTTCGTTTATGTAAATGGATTCTGAAGCTCGAACGCCACCCTTTTAGGTGGAAACTAGACGAGCAACTTCGGTGTTTTTCAGTCGGTAAGAAAACGAGAACAAAGCTACTTCTGGCCTCTTACCAGCAAGTCTACTATACCGACAAAATCCATTTCAATACGAAAATATATAATACTATGATACGTATAGTATCATAGTACTTATCCTATCTGCTAGCAGAAGGGTTGTTGAAGAAAGTAGTGGAAATGTCTGATCATACTAAGCCTCTATCACTTAGAAACATTCTACCACTCTTTCCCTTCAATTCCCTCTTATTTACCCCTTTTTCTTTTCTTTACCCCTTTTATATGCTAACGGGCGTTTCTCGTGTTTCAGATTCATCGACTGTTGTCGCTCCAAATGCATTATAAATTATAGCCGGGAAAACAATAGTAATTATAATCTTTATGCAAATAAAGAGACCATAATTTTAATATGGTTCTAAAAATTAAAAATCTTATTGTACCAAGAGAATTACACCGGTATCTGTAGAATAAATTAAGGGCTTTCGAGTATCAATACTTAGAACAAATAATATGATTGTTTTATTTTTAATAAAGGGCTTTTTTCGTTCTGTTCCCACAATTGTGAATTTTTTATCGCATGGTCGATGAAAAAAAAAGCATTTGAACGCAAGGGACATGATGAAATAAATTGATCGGTTGCTACATATCATTTGTTTCCGTCCACGGCAACGTACCTATCTGTCTATTAATGTTTTGTATTCCTGTAAGATACGGCCCCAGGGACACGATTCATTTATATCAAGGCTGCAGAGCACACGGGGCATGCCAATACTCGATCGACCCCCGCTATTCATTTGTCATCGTCGACTATTCGCGTATCGACTTTTAAACCTGGCACGCGTAGTTTCTCTGAATCAATAAAGTCCATCAGTTTAATCATTCATGCTCAATTTAATAAAAAAATAATACAATTAATACATTCATTAATGTGCTTAAAGTTCTGAATGTTCAAATAAACGAAATTTTAAATAAACTAAAAAAATATTTTGAAAATCCTTGAAATTTCATGAAATATTTACTAATAATTTTAATATTCCTTCTATAAAAGTTACAAAAGATTTTCTAAAGCGATTTTCCCCAACGAAAGAATGTCTACATTATTTTTATTTTGGCATAAAAAGCTCATTCGCTTGCGAAACGGGAAGAAACGAGTCCCTATTGAACTTTCATTTTGCAAATCAAAACCGCTGAAGAAAGGAAGCCCGTCGCGGAACTCAGTCGACGATGCGGATAAAGTTTAAACTTTTCCGTCGAATGAAATGAAATCGGAAGGATGGCAGAAGTCGACTTTGTGTCCCGGCAAGCAAATTCACATATTTCTACGTTTTGCATGTGATTCTCACACAATATGGCCCATCGGAAGCCGTCTTCTACTACTTCCGCTATATCTGGCAGTCTGTCCGTTTCCCTCTTTCCCTCCTTCCAGTAAACCTGCAAAACTCGCTTGTGTTTGTCCCAGTATTTATTTTCCCGCATACGACAGTAACTCGTATGACGTTTTTCCATAGAGAAAACGAATCTCGGAATACCGTATACATATATGGAACACGACATGTGATGTGTTATGACAGTATAAACAGAAACGAATATTTCCTTGACACTTACATTCTAGAATATACATTTGCATTATTTATTTATCATATTATTTTACGTTTTCTAGAATATCGTACACGAAATAAAATCTGTGTTTCTGAAATGCGTAAGGGAAGAAAATTTTGAAGAATTGTTTCTAGGGATGTGATTTTTTACTTTGTTTAAATGGTTAAGCCAATTTACAGACGAGTGAATTTAAAAGCTTCTCTAGCGAATAAACGCATAAAGGGATTGTTCTTTGAGGGTGTAAATTTTGGACGTATCTCACGATCTCATTAACTTCGAGTGCTTTTGCAAATCGCCTAAGGTGATCAGTCGGTATCAATCGCAGAGTCGGCACCTCGTAAACTCATGCTTAATTACTTTAATGCGGATTTATTGTCCAGAAAGGAGATTCGCATGTAGAACGTTTGAATATCAGAGAGAAAAGTAAGAACGGTGTATGAACAGAGATTCTCATTTAAAAGGAGCATATCAAGCATTGGATAAAAGGCTTTTTACCTTATCCCTCTAATTACAACGCAGCAGTCTAGTAATTATAAAAATTTGGCTCATTTTAGATTTGATGAAATATTTCATATTAAACTAGAACAAAGAAATATTACTCTTTTCTTTGATAAAGAAGAAAATAATTTGTACCATTCTATTCTTACCGGAAAAACCGAGGGAAACACCACTTCACATTCCACAATACACTCGAAAAATAATCACTTTTAGAAAAAAAAAAATAAAGAACACTTTGGTAGGAAAACTTAATTAATAATAAAAACTAATTAATCTCGGTTAATCGCAAGCACGAATTTGGAAATCTTATTACTGAGGGTTTGAAAGGCCACGTGAAGCATGAACTCAAGTAGAAATTTCTATGAATTATAAATTGTCTCAGAAAAGATAAACAGAAATTATAAACCTGACCCTTTTCAGGTAAGGATTATAAATAAAAATATGAAAATTAGACGTTTTCTAGATGACATCATTAATAATAAAAGCATTTGGTTACAAAATTATTAACGAATCTTTAAGATATTACAATAATTTTATTCAAGAAGTCTTTTCGAAATCAAGACTAAAACGAGCGAAATTTTTTTTCTTCCCTAATCGTTACGGTGCACATCGCACATGAGAAATGTCAGAGAAAGATGAGCACTAGTATGGAAGGTACATTTGCAACGGCGTGGCTCCGAGTGCGGTAATATATGTATAATATTTTTAATTGTGACGTTAAAATGTGTTCTCCTGTTTTTTGTCTTGTTAACGTGTCGCTCCGTTTGGGGTCGCAGGCATATATAATACATATATATAACCACAGCGGTTCTACATACGTTCACTGGACTAGGTGGTAGAAAGGGATGAGAGTGGCCGGCACGTTCCGACAGAACTTTTTCCCTTCCGCTTCAAGAATCGCCCAACCGCCTTTGCCAATTTTTTCAAAAGACCTACCACGCAAGAAAAATTAGCTCTGATTTTTTTTATTCGTCGTGATAACTAACATCATTTTCCTCGCATCTCTTGGAAAATCCCCAACTTCTGCTCTTCAAATTGCTAAACATTTCCAATTTTTGAATTCTAGGTTTCTTCCAACTAGAAAATCTAACTATTTCGAGATTTTTTCATCGTAACAATTTTTTATTTTAAATTAAGTTTCAATTTCAATTATCAATTTGAAAGTAGCTTCTGATGAAAGGCTTTCACTGAAGACGAAACATATCAGCAAAATATTGTTCCCTTGGCAGATCAAGCCCTTCCTATTAGAGACGTCGAGGTAATAAATGAAATAGAGAATGGTGGCAAGAAGAAGAAACCGATGGATAAATTGAAAGGGCCTGGAAACAGAGCAATCTGTGGCCTGCTCCATGCTACACCGATGGATGGATACATATACCGAGCACAAGTCCATTTATAACAGACGAAAGGATAAGTTGTGCAGCGTACAGAAGGATTTACGAAAGGTGCTGGTCGACGGAAGACGAATCGACGACACACCCACCTGACAACCCACATCCACACTCTTCACACGTCAAAGTACTCTTCACTTCCCTTGAAGTAATACAAACTCAAAAAGATTCTATCCGTCACTTTAAATTCAATTACTTTTCACAAGTATTACATTTCAGCTACAATAACTGATTGAATCAGTTATTTGTAGAGATAGAATACATTCACTGCATGAAATTACATAAATTTTCAAATTTGGCACGGGTCAGAACCCTCTTTATTGGCAAATGTCGGTAAGAGGTATTTTAAACTATTTTCTTTTTTCCTTGAAAGTATTTCCAATTGGTATAAAATGTAAATTGAAATATCAGATAATTTTGAGAGCAAAATCTAAGTGGAATAATGCCGGCACAAGCATTCGTCTTGGCACTCGTAGGTCATTGTGGCGTTGAAAGTAAGTAACTTATAGGAGCATTGGGAATTACCAGTTTATTATTAGGGAGATAGCATAGAGGGCCAAGATCAGGGGTTGCTGTTAATTCTCCCAACACTTGATTCTCCAGAGAGAACACGCGGTCTTGAGACTTCCTTCTCGAGGAACCCCCTTCTCTGCCCCTTGCAAACCCCACACCACCCCCTCAGACATTTTGAATCGCTGCTGTTAATTAGTACCTACGACTTTAAACGGTCATATCTCATAAGATTTCAGAGTCAAAACGAGACTTTCAGAACTGTATTCCTTTATACAAAAGCTGCTAAAAACAATTAAGAAATCGATATTCTGAACACGCGGCCGGAGGTAGTA
>JAUEJJ010000047.1:10402993-10426714 GCA_032164275.1 Synergus coniferae | reverse complement strand
AATTTCTTTGTAATTCTTTCCAACTCTTTTGAATTCTTTTAAATTCTTTTAAATTGTTTCGAATTATGTTGCATTGATTTCTCTTGTGTGTTTTTTTTTTAATTCGTTTGAATTGTTCTTAATTCTGTTGAACTTCAAAAATTCATTTGTATTTCTTTGACTTCTTTTGAATTACTTTTATTAATTATGTAATGAATGTAAATTTTTAAATTTCAAAAGGGATTAATTTCCCACATCCTGGTATATTTTTATTCGACAATAAACCACAATTAACTAGAAATTCAAATAAAATGAGCTGCGAACGAGAGAAAGGACTCCATCGTGTACAATAAAAAGTGAGATAAAATATCGGATTCATGTGCGATAAGCGTTTATGACGCGTTTTTCAAAAGTGGAAAACAAAGTACAGGTTGGGTGGGTAGACAGGTGGGTACGAGAGTAATAAAATTCGCGGGAAGTGTTTTACATCGTTGCCGTAGAAAAGGGGTAGAGGGAGGAGGTCATGGCAAGGGTGGGTTATGGGGAAAAGGGGAAAAGGGTTATGGAAGTAGCGACGGCGTTCTGCGAATTCAGTAAGTGGCGGACAATGGCTTTTGTGGTAGACATTGGCCCTCGGCATTCGTATTTCGTTCCCCGGTGGTTAGATACATTTTCGTCCCTATATATTCCCCTTTTGCACCAGGAACACTCGAATGCCACCCCGCCAACTGGTGGATACGATACAGAAAAAAGAAAGAAAAAAAGAGAAAACCGAGAGGAAAAAATGATAACAGTGGGACACCACTTACCTGATAAATACTTGCGGATGAAGGACCTTTGATTTCAGACTCGAAACCTCTTTTCAAATTCCTTTTTATTATTATTCGCACATATTAATTGATTGATTAATTCATTTTTTTGGCAATTTTAGGTTCACTGACGGAGAAAACTGGGAATCAGTCTGGAATTTTAAACATCGGAAAAAAGCTGGATATTTTTTTGAAATTACTTTCAAATCATTGAAAGCTTTCGAATTCTCGTTAAATCCCTTGCAAGGTCTGGAAATTGTTTGAAATTTCTAAAAATTATTTGAAATATCTTGAAATCTATAGAAATTCCATAAAATATTTGAAATCTTTTGATATATGTATATTGAAACAGTAACATTTTTTTGAAGTCTTGAAAATGCTTTTACTGGATTGGAAAATTTTTTAAATCTTTAAAATCCTGAAAACTGTGGAAATTTCTTAAAATCTTTCAAATTCTTATAGAATCTTTTGAAGCTTTTATAATATTTTTTAAAGCTTTCGAAATCTCTTAAAATCTCAAAAATCCTTGAAATGTTTTCAAATCTGTAGAAAACTCTTTCCAAATTTTATTTTTTAATACATCAATACATTAGTTCGACTAACCATCTTGATTTTTTAATTGTTTTGTTTTTTAATTGTTCCAATTCAGAAGAGATTGAATTTTAATACTTTATTTCTGAATTTAATTTATCAATATACGTTACGTAAGAGCATAAGAAGAGGATAATTAATTCTAAGGGAAAATATTGAAAGGGAACATTACCTAATATCGTTATAATTATTGAAAGTAAAATCCTCTCTTTCAAAATATAGAAACTTTGTCTTAAGACTTCTTACAAAATCGCATCTGTTCGTTACGTAATCAAAACGACAATAATGAAATGGCTCGCTTTAGAAATTAGTGCATCTTACTGTAAAACGGTCATTGGAATATTTTCAAGTATCTTATCAGATAACTTAAAGGGGAAAGTGGTTTCAATTTGATTTTGAATGGAAAATTTGTAAGAAAAATGAATGAAAAATCTTTCTTTTGCTCTTATTTTTAAATAATGACAAAGTTTGGCAAATTAAGTGGTTTTTATGCCATTAGGGTGGCAGCTTTGGAGGTTGATCCGTTAATCCATTTCCTTTAGAGCTTTGATGGACATTCGTAGCCTCTTCTTTCAAACCAATAAAATGTTAAAGATTTTATTGTAGTCCTCAGAGAATAAATACCTCAGAATTTTGTTGAGCTTCTTCTAAATAATAATTATTTTTAGTCTTTTTTATAGAAAATGTTCTCTTTTTCATTCATCAAACTTTTCTTTAACTTGAACCGTTTTTATGTATTTAAAACGGTTTAACAGCCAATGTGACCCTTGAGGGACAGAAAATCAAACCTTAAGTAAGTTTCGATTGCTTTTCGCTCAACAGAGGAGAAAAAATGTGGAAATGGGATGAGCGTGAAAAATTGGTATTTAAGGTGGAAGAGGAGAGGCAAACGAAGAAGAGCGTGTTGTGCTTGCCCCTTGGCAGTAAATCCAGAAACGGTAACGGCCCTCCGGGAGATAATGCGCAATCATTTCGAAATGGAAATTAAAATCAGATGATGAATCCTAACGATGCCGTTTATTATTTTAATTTTCCGCGAAGGCTGCCGCCTCCGCCACCTCGTTTGGTCGGTGCCGCTGGTTACTCGAGTTCGAGACACTAAATTACGTTCCTATTAGCCTTATAATTACAAGATGGCCCCAGTAATTTCCGTTTATGCCGACTTCGTCTCTCTGAACGGACTTGGCCCTGCAAATATTATGTTTTTTTTTTCTTTTCATCTGGAATACCTGCGTTAAAAGAAAATCGCAATGTTTCCCACCCCATGTGCTCGAAAATAAAGAATCAGATGCTATATTTCCAGGGGGAAGAAAAGTAGGAAAGCCTTATTTGAATGGACCAATAATAGGGAATCGTGGGATTTAAAAGGTCGATTTTCCCATTAAATATTCCAGCCAGTCTTTCAGTGGAAGTTTGCAAGGTATCAGTTCGTGCTGAAATTTATATTTAGAGTGACGTAAACTCGAAATCGTTTTTGCCATTGTACAGAGCTCTGATGGCTTATAATAATGTAACTATAACTTTTTATGCCCCTCGTAAGACGTTACAACCGACACGATCGTATTTTCTGGCACTGAGATCCAACTCTACATTTCGATTCTTATTATATTGGGTAGTTTCTTTTTTATATTTTCTGCTAAATGCGAGATGTACTTGGTGAATCCAATTTGGATATAGAATTTCTTGTGGAGCTCTACAGGGTATAAGATATTGAAAATCTTTTCGTTAAAATGGGGAAAATATAGAACAGGGTGGACGCCAGTCAAGGAAAATCTGGAAATCATTGAAAATTCGGAAAATTTGTTTGGTCAAGGAAAGTCAGGGATTTCACATCATTTATCAATAATTTCAAGCTATTTTAAAAGACTTCTTGGAGTTTTCTGAAATTTGAAGGGATTTAAGAATATTATGAAAGAATTTATGAGATTTTTAGGAATTTTAACATATTTCTTGGAATTTAAAATGATTTTAAGAGATTCGCAATCAATTAAAATTTCATACAACGTATCTATATGAAGATTGCATTGAGTGAATTGCCTTTTTGAGTCCAGATTGAAAATAACAAAGACTTCTTTTGAATCTCTAAGTTTGTAGTAAACTTAGAAATGTATGAAATATTCCTTGAATAATTGAGATAACGAATACAGCCCGGCTCTGCTAAAACACGTTTTAACAAAAACGTAATACTTCATTCTCCGCAATTTACGGTTTTATGAAGATCGTGAATTTCGACCGTAAACTCGCAGACACGGCACAAAGAAGATGAATACATCATGTATATATCGTGATGGTCATCTAAACTCGAAGCACCATCGTATCAGCCCTCTAAAGTCTAAACCACGGTTGGAGCGTAAGCAAACCCTCTCCCCTGAGGAAACTTGAAGATACCTTGAGAAAGGAGTCCGATTGTCTAGAGTAGTATGTATATAGTTAGTAAGTGGCTAATTAACATTACAACTACCCGCTACGAATCTCTCAGACTCTACCCCACCTCACTTCAGATATATTCCACCCCCTCTTTGTCTATCCGTCTCTCTTTCTCTTTGCTGTGCAGTCGTAGTTAGGTAATTTAAGTGTGCTACCGAAGACATGGTTTCGCTATGCGACGCCAAGCATTATCATGGTAATTTGTTAGAAACAAACATTATAATTCCCGACTAAAGGGGCTGGCGGTGGTTGAAGGTGGTTCAAGGTGGTGGTGGTACTGTGCCTTCTTGAAACCAAGAGACTTCGTACTCAAGTTAAAGGCGTAAGATCCACCGTGTTTTGGACAGTGTCCATTGTCTTGGGATTATTTATTGGCGACGGCGTCGCTGCTAGGAAGACCAGTGCTAAGACGTCGTTTATACGGCATAACGCTGGATTTATATCGTCTACAACAACTCAGCTACTCGCTATTATACTTCGTTAGAGGAAATTCATTAATTCTTACATCAAACAATCACTGTTTTACAAAAAAATTATGTACCTGAAGTTTTAAACTTTCAAAAGAACAGAATATTTTTTCCCAATTCTATTTTAGGTAGAAATAATCTTCCCTTTTCTAAAACAGTGATATTGTCTTTCAGTATTTGAACATTATTCTAAATGTTGATAATTTATTGAATTCTCTATGTTTTTAGGGTGAATTAATCTCGTCCGAGTTTTCAAATTGGAAGTTTACCTTTCTTGGAAAGGTTTATACTCTTGGGATTTTTGTATCTGCTCTTACCTTTTTTCACGCGATCATTGCTTGGATCGGACGGTCTGTTTGTATATCGAACATATAATATACATCATCAATTAATATTGGACTACGGCCAAACCACACTGAAAACACAAGTTCTCGTTCGATCACTGAAGTTAAGCAGCGTTGGACGCGGTTAGTACTTGGGTGGGTTACGAGTTGGGAAATAACCATGTGCTGTTGTCATATTTACGATACTTGATCATGGCCGTATTTGCCAAGCTTTATAAGCAGGCACAAAGCCAATGCGTCATACAAAAAATCATCCACCATCTAACATACTTTCAGTTCATTAGAACATAAATATCAAGATGTTACAAAAGATTTCAAAAGGTTTCTTTCGATACAAAAATATTTTTATGAATTTTATAGAATTTCTTGGAATTTCAAGGAACATTTTCTATAAATTTTAAGATATCTAAAGATTTTTTTAATGTACCACTCTACGCCGAAAAGTATTAATTAAACAATAAGTAAATGAGGCGCAATAAAATTAAGCATAAAATACGACAACTAATTATACTTTGTTTCTTGCAGAAATAAAAAAAGATTTGAAATTATGGTCTCAGGCTATAGGAGAGAGAAAGGACGTTAACCAAAGCCATAGAGAAGGGTATTGAAAAAGTTCAGAGCGACATTGTGAATTTCTAATAAAGGCGTGCGCCTTTTCTGCCCTGTCAATAAAAGTGAACGGACGCGCGTACGCGCCCTGGTAACTTTGTCGGTTTAGCAGTAGCGATGTAAAGGGCCTTTACGACTTTTCACCCCCGTGACGCTCTTAACCGCTTCCGTTGTTCGCGTACCCAACAAAATGCAAAGTACCACCAAGGACTTTTCCGCGATTGAAGTCGCCTTCTATTGGCCGAAACTCGCCCACGCTTCTTATAATTATTATTTTAATGGTCACTATCATTCTCCTGTTGCAGCTAAAAATTCATTAACTCCTGTGTTATTGCGGAAAAGTATTTCAAAGAAATGGAAAAAGTAACAAGAGAGATAATTAGAATGTTCTTTTATTTCTTCTAATTATTTCACGAGAACAGTTTTTAATTATATTCATTTCAAATTTTTCATTTTACATATTACTGTATTCTTTTTCAAAGGTTTTCGACTGATCTAAAATCCATCACTGTTACACACTTTATTTTATTAGATATGAAATTGAACCATTTTAAGGTCTCGTGCTTTTATGAAAAAAAAAAAAAAACTATTTTCTTGTTCAAATTTTTGTAAACGTTGGGAACTTTAGACACAAGTTACTATGTGCATTCCTGACATGAATTTTGTGTTTTCTTTTGGCAAATGACTATTGAAACTCGCCGTCTCTCGCCTCCGTCATATATGAGAAGTGCAAAGACGTAATTAGTTCTTTTTTTTATTTTCTTGTTCCCTCGACATACCGAGAGTAGGTAATTAAAAAGCCTCGAGTAGGTAAATATCCAAGTGGTATACTACAGCATGGGCATAACCGAGTAGCAGAATAGGTCGCGTCTACCGCCTTATAAAAACGGGGAGAGGGGAGATACTTAAAAACGGTCGGCCAGCTACGCTATTTTTCGAGTTAATTTGAATTTCGTAATTACCCAGGGCCAGCTACGGCAGTGCACGAACTAGCGAAAGGATACAAAAAGGTCCTCTTATTAATACCCGCGCGAAAATTCTCCCTGCCCTTTTGCACAAGGTACCTTAGGAAACTTTGAAAGGAAAAAGAGATCTTCAGGATTTGCAGCTACTTCGCTGAGTTGCAAATCTTTTAATTCGTTTACATCATTTTTTATTCCTCAGAGAAGCATAGAAATAAAACTACTTCAAGAAGCTTCCCACTTTTCGTTTTTTTCTTTTATTATTCATTAAAAATAATATTTTTTATCGATTATTTATTAACATGAACTCTGAAAATAAATTACATCGTGATAGGTCCACGAACAAATCTCTAAGTAAGATATTAAGAGGGAGAATGAATATATTCGAGGGAGGGTTCCTTGAAAAAAGATTGGGGATGCTGTAATTACGGTGTATTTTTCAGGCCTTGTTCACCCTCCAGCCGATTGATATTTTGCATTTAGAACTAAGAAAGTCTCTTCAAGTGACACGAAAAAAGAATCAGAGTGAAGTGATTGAATTAAAAAAAAAGGGGAATGAAACTACCCTAAGCTAAACAGTCGATTATTTGTCAATTTAACTTGGAGTGTTTGAAAAGAAATACTTGGTGTATTTTTCCCTTTTCCCACCGTCATTACGTTAATTTACTATTAAGCAAATGAAAACATCGATATTTACAAAATATTATCGATATTTGTAAATGAAACTGAAATTTTTTAAAGTACTATAGCCGGCCCATAAAATTATTTTGAAAAAATTACGAAATGAAGTGTCTAACTCTTTTTTTTTATTTCAGGTTAGTAAAAAGTGAAAATCCGGAACATTCGAGATATTTCTCACACGATTGTGGAAGAGTTTATCAAGGAAGCAATTGTGGCGCGTGGGATGTTTAATCGACGAACCATGAAGGCTATTACTCAGCGTCTGGAGTATGCAAGTCTAGTATCAGGGATTTGGAAGATCGAACGACAAGGAAAGAGTCCTTATAAACTCACGCCCCATTTCACAGAAGGTTCATTTTTAATTTCTTCGCGTTTTTTGCCCGCTACTCGACACTTCTTTAAATTCAACCCTCACACCCTCCCAGATTCTTGTGACCAACCCCTCGGCTCTGTTCGCTCATTTCTCCGGTTGTCTTACGGCGATTAACCAGACTCGTAGGTCCCTCATCCTCGGCTTGTTTCCACTCTCCATATCTCTCTCTTTTATTTCCTTTTTTTTTCTTCTTCACTCCCGATGGCACCTTCCAGGGTCCTCCTTCTCGAGTTGCTTCAGTTCCTTCCTCCAGCTGTAGTCACACTCTTAATATCGTCTTTTTAAGATTTTTTAAGCGCCATTAGGGAAACTATATTGCCACTCTCCAAGAGGCTGGGGTTGGATTCTCTCGACGTGGCCGTGGGGATGATTGCAGGCTTTGAACATACGCTCTCTCACGACTGCGACTCAAATTGCGCAAATAAATTTTCTTTATTTTTACAACCCGTCGTGTCTTCCGGTCCTACTACATCGAGTAACGGTTGCTGGCTCCTCGCTCCTTTTACTTTTAACGATCACGATTAAGGAGTTCGTTAGTTAATAATTACTCTTTCGCTACGCACAAGAACATCATGAATGAATTTCATATTTTCTGAGGCGGAAGTTTTTATTCTGCACTGCTGTCTTAAGCAATTGATGTTTTATTTTTAAGGCATCTGCTGCAGGCACAAAAGGTTAGAATTTTTTATCATTTTTGAAAAATTCAATTTCAAGGCATTTTACGTTTACAAAAAAAAAAAACCCAAAACTGAAGGTTTTTATATTTGAATTCTTTTGTAGCTATATGAATTCAATACTTTCGACTTCTTTCGAATAAAGTTTAAATTCTTATAAAATCCTTTGAGGTCGAACAAAAACAATTTCTCTTCCCCTCTTTCAATGAAAATCAGCGTCCTTGTCTGTACTGATCACAGGGCAAAATAAGAATTAAGAAACAAGACTCCAGCCGACTTGACTTCTTAAAAAGTACAACTCCGACTGTCAGTCTCGTGTTCGTCTCTCTCTCTCTCTCTCTCTCTCTCCCGCTCTGTCTCAGACATCGTCCTCGCCGGTATCCCTAGAGGAAGTCGTGAAGTGCAAATGACGTCGGTAAGGCTTTGAGTAAGTGTTAAAGAGAGAAGTAAACGCTTCTCTTAAGCTACTCTCTATCCTCGCGATATTTTATGTATTTTAACTTCAAGCTGTTATTACCATTATCATCATCTTACTCCTGCATTATTCATCTCTAACAAACCCGAGAAAAAAATCTAATCACAAACTTTCAGATACAGAAAATTAAAATTCATCAGTAAACTGCGTGGACTAATTCTTATTTAAAGAATTACATTTGCCCTTTAGAAAGTTTAACAAACATCCCCTGTTTTAAGGGCAAAATTTGAATTCTAAACTGATAAAAATTTAATTATTAATTTCTATATTTCTCATAAAACAATATTCAGTAAATCATCCAAGATTCTGAGTATCGAGTTTACAGGAAAGGGAAACACGTATTTCGCTCTTTGAAATCGTCTCGTGCCAGAAAAATAAGATAGGGGTGAATAGCAATATTTTATCACGATGATACCCCAGCGTACCCTTGGCAGCGATTTGTGCTTCTTTTTTTCTTTTCGTATCACACTGCAGTCGAAACACCGTGACTCTGTAATGGGACACCAAAAGTGGATTCAATATCACCTAACCGGAAGGTTCGACGAGAGGAAATTCAGGGCGCGATATTGCTGTCTTGCTTCGAAAAGAAAATCGAATTACGGCACAAATTACGTTCCACTTCCCGTTCCTCCTCAGATCCGCTCTTGATGGGAAGGAAATGGAAAAACGTAATCACTCTATCAAACATTTAAATCAATTCTCCCCAGGCCAAATTTTATTTTAATTATCGAACTTTTACAAATTCCTCTTTTTTACCTAATCACCCTATTTTCTCCCTAAAGTTAAAAAATCCCATAAGCTACCATTTCCAAGATCAATGCAAATAACGAAAAACTAAAACCTTTATTTTTTATAACTGACATTTACATTTTTTTTCAAGCCAGTCTATAAATAATTTTAAAAAGTCCCCTGTTTTTCGAATTTATAATGTAATTGCAGATTGATATTAATTTCAACTGAATTTATCACCTCTCCAACTTCCAGATAATTCTCACAATTCTGTACTCGAATCTTGGAAAACTCCACTAGTTTTTAATCCGTTTCATTCCTATTTAAATGGTTGCTATGATATTCAAACATTTTTCAACGAGTTATAATGACGAAGACGAGGAGCGAATTTCGGATGACTGCGTCCGGAAAATTGATAGAGACGCCCTCTTAAAAAGCACTACTGAGAGCTCGCGACCTTTTGCAATTAGACTTTTTAATTTTTATTAGCACGACCACCGGCGCTCGCCTAAGCGTATGCATAATGCCATGAATATTTTCGTCGTAACTCTGCCAACTTGTCTTCCAAGGAATTAACCCTTAAATTAGCAGTTAGCTTCGGCCTGAGACGTAAAGTCTCTGCGTCTCGCTAAATTAGAGTCTCTCGCACCTCTCTTTCCCTCGCATTACACAAACTTTCATTTCTTACAAATCAAAACTCTTCTCATAGCTAAAAATTTTAAAAGCCGGAATTAACTTTCCCAATTCGAAATTCCTACTTTCGTTAATTCACACTTTCTCGTTAAGGGCATTGGAACCAAGATATATCCTTAAAGTTCCAATTTCAGCGGGACTAAAGTTCTACTTTTTACTCTCTAAGGTGTAGAAAATAGAACCAAATTCCAAATTTCTCTGCCAGAGATTTTTCCGCTAACTTTTCCTTTCTTTTAATAAATTTGTCTTTAGACTTTTATTAGGCGTAGTAAAGTGGTACCTAATTTTGTAATTTATAAAGAACTATAAGTCAGTTTTAATGATTAGTAGTCGAATATATTGGAAAATGTCGAGAGTTCAATTCTACAGAACCTTTTGGTTTCGCGCAATCGGAATAAGAGAGACTTCAATGCCGACGGAGAATCGAATAGTTTCTCGACTCGAAACCAAATATTGAACCCAGATGCTTGTAAATTCATCTCTTAAAAATTTTTTTCCTTGATAATGAAAATATTTTTCGATAATTATCTTCATAAGCTGTGCATGAGTCTTACAAAGCCTCATGATTTCCAATTTTGTATGCAGTTGAACTTGACATTTAAATTTGTTCCATCAAAAGAGAATCTTGGCTGTCATATAAAAAAAAAAAAAATAAAGATCGCATCTTAGAAAAGAATTTCTTTTGGATCCGGTTTTTTCGAGCTTTGGGGTAAAATTTATACTAATTAGTCCTGGAGTTGGCCAGATAAGAATGCGAGGGGACTTTTCAGAGAAAGAAAATCGTATTGCGTGTCCGTAACTTAAGTCTTGCATAGAAATATGATGCGAGTCTGTAGTGGCTCGACCAGTGGAACTTATTAGACTCGTGCTTCCGAGTTTCCAGGACTGCTAGCTACCTGGGCTTATTTAAGTCAGCTTCCTAAGTGCGCATACTAAATATGATAATATTGCAACGGCAAAAAACGTCAGTGGTATTTAGCCCCCTAATTAGAAAATCGTGACTCGTTTGCTAACGTTTTATTTCCCCTCTTCAATTCTTTCGTATTCCTTCATTTGGTACGATTTACTAAAAGACATAATTATTTTTGACTATAAAAACTTTTCCTGATAAAGGATAAAGAAAGAATTTAAAAACTTAGTTTTTGTCTTTTCATTGACATAGCTTTTAATCGTCTGATAATATTTTTAAATTTCTTTTCAAATCTCTTGAATCTTTCTTTTGTAGTTTCTAGAAATTTCAAGGGATTTTTAAGTATCTCATAGATATATCTTGTGAAATCCTTTCAAAATTCTGTGAAGTTCCTTAAAATTGCAACAAATACCATAAAATTAAATTTTAAGGAATTAGAAAAATGTTTAAAGAAGACAAGATTCACTGATATTCATTTCCTCGATTTTAAATTGGTTAGCATGACTCTTTAGTATTCAGCCTTCAAACGATGATTAAAGCTAGAAAAGTAACGATGATTAAAAGTTGTAACCCAAGCGTCGAATGCAAAGTACTTGATGTTCTCGGCAAAGAGGGATCAATTAAAGAGCATTCCGCCTAAAACTAACAACTTGGGCGCAGTTGGTGCTGAGCAACTGGAGAATACTTAATTTCTTACAAATCCGGAAGATCCCGGTGCATCTCGATGATCGAGAGGACAAAAAGGGAGGATTAAGAGGCGGAAGTAGGGGTGGTCGGAGGTCATGGAAATGGTGAGGGGTTGGTGGGAAAACCTGGTTTATTCTGAGTGAGAAAATAGACGTAGTCCTCTTCGCGGGGCGGCCGGACCGGCGCGATGGACTCGGTGGGTGGTTCCCATTCAAATCCAGGGATGCCCCATTCGCATGCCCAACTCCAAACCACCCCTTTTCCCATAGTCACTCGCTCCAGATATTCATCCTTACTTCTCCAACCACCCACAAGAAAACCTCTCGAACTTCAGAAGTTCTGCAGAATCTCTTCAAGAATCCAATGTTCTTCTATTCTCTTCCCAAAAATATTTAAGCGGTTCTTTTCGACCATTTGATGACAATTTTAGCTCATGGATAATTTAGATGACATAAATATTATAAGGAATAACTATTGTCTATTGAAAGGTCTGTCTTTACGGAGAGATCTTCCCCAAGGCAGGAATTATGAGATCACGAGGTGGTTTAATTAATCCGAGCGAATCCCCAACTAACCTCAGAAGCGCGCTTTGGGCTAGAGCCTCACAACGCTTTTCTGGTTAGGCGTGCCCCACTCGACGAGTGAGTGACTAAGTGCAAAGCTGTTAAAAGCAACGAGCTGTGTAGCATGTGCAGTTCCACTGAAAAACCATGCAACAGCTTAAGAACTTAAGAAACGAGTCCTCCGAGCGCATTGGTGGCTTCTTCGGCATGAAAAGAGTGCGATTTTCAACTCGACGACTCTTCCTTTATCGTCATAGTTACATCGGAAAAACAAGTCCTTTCAAGATTTCTTGAAACCTGCTTCAAGACGCAAACATAATCGAATGTTCTGCAGTTGAAAAACAGTTTGCACTCGGTGAACATCTTTTCATTTAATTTTCTTTATGCATCCCTATTTGTTAGGTTCTATTCAGGATCTTTACTGTATTTAAATTGTTAACTGAGAGGCGGAGTGGTGTCTTTGGTTG
Source organism: Synergus coniferae (assembly GCA_032164275.1). NCBI lineage: Eukaryota > Metazoa > Arthropoda > Insecta > Hymenoptera > Cynipidae > Synergus > Synergus coniferae. The sequence continues at coordinate 10,414,274 of JAUEJJ010000047.1, read as the reverse complement.
GGTTGTGCTTTGGGTATTATGAAGAAGATGGTGTAAAATCTGATGAAAAAGATATAGAAATGTATCTAATTCGACGTTGTATTTTATCAAACTTTGGTACCCAACTTTTGTTGCCAAAAGTTGCCAAACTGTTGGGTTTGATATACAAATGTTTATCATTTGATTCAGATAGAAGAATCCATAACATCAAAATTTGAAAGACAGGTGGAGAACAACTAGGTTTCTTTATTGCTTTAGTGTTGGTCAGTATTAATAAAGGAAAATAGAAACGGACCTTAAAATCTTGATCACATTCAGAACATCCAATTTATAGAGAAATTGAATGATCTTCGTGTTAAGTTTACCTCAGTTTGTCAATATGAAGGAAAATAGGGACAATGTTATTAGATTCAGATAGAGATTGAGATTGATTGTTGTGAGTCTGGTTCTGAGTATTGCATTCTAAGTGTTTTATGTTAGTTGTTCGGTTTTAGGTGACTTTTGGATGTTCGGCATAGGTGTTGGGTGTTCATTATTTGGTACATTGGTATTAGGTGTTTGAAGCTGGCTTTTCTATTTTCGTTGTTTCCTTCTGAGTGTTTGGTGTTGAGTTTTCTCTGGGTGTTTTGGGTTTTAAACATTCCATATTGATCTTTTGATGCTGGTGTTGAGTGTCGATTTCAAAGTATTTGGTATTGAGTTCTGTTTGTTGAAAAATGACAACAGTGATGGACGGAAATTATCAGACTGAAATTCCTGAGAAAGGGGTAGACAACTTCTCGTTACGCAACCAATTAAATGCGTGCAGCCGGCCTGCCAAAGATATTAGAGGCATTCGAGCGAGTAGCCAGGCAAAAATAAGTAATTAGAAATCTGCCTACCGCATGGATAATGTACGGTGCAATTAAAGCCAAAAGAGGGCCATCTAGCTGGCACTGCCGCCGTCACCACCCCCCACTTTCTGGGGGGTAGAGAAACTCTCTCCCAAGGGGGGTGGAGCTTCAACCGGATGCGGATTCATAATTAAACACGCCCTTAAAACAAAATCATTACGGTTCTCTTGGGCGCGGGCTGCTGGAGGGAGAGGGTTGCAGGGGTGGCTGAGCGGAAGAGACGTGTGCCAGGGGGTGCGGATACAAGAGGGGTGACTACCTCACAGAGGTGGTGTTCTACTCCTTTTCCACCTCCACCTTCTCCACCTTGCAGAGTCACTCCGAAGTGGGTATCTGCCTACTTGTGCATTTGCGTTGGTACAAATGCGACTCCTAGGTACTAGAGCCAACGTAAACGTACATCACCAAACCCCTTTACCCTCTATATTCTCTTGAAAAGTCTCTCTATATAAAATATACTATACATTTCCCTTTCTCTTGGTTCCATATCCGGAGGGTGCGCATGCTCCTGGATTATATCCCTAATTTGGCATATATACTTGACCGGAATTTCACACCTCCCTCAAGTACCTATATTCTCTTCTTTCCGCCCTGAGAACATTATTCGGGTAGGTTTTACTTGAGAATCTGGCGATTAATGTACGTAATGCGTTTTTTATACTTGAAAAATAGACGAATTTCCACTCCAAGAGAATTTAAACTTTACACTATGAATTACGTAAGTGATTCTCTTATTTCTTTTGGAAATGTTTGGTAGCTTCGAAGAGAGAAAATTTTATTTTATGGTCAATAAGATACCAAGAGCAGGGGGCTGAGATTGAATACAAAAAGCAAAAGTAAAAATCGGTTCTCGAAGACCGGAAGCTGGGTGAAAGGGTGTCGACGAAAAGCTGCAGTCGGCATTGTTTCGCTGGCGAAAAAAGTGTGTAGAAACGAGTTGATGGCCGGAGAGTGGGTGAAGGGTAGGTGGAGGCGTTTGAGCGATTTAGAGGGTTTGCGGGTGTAAATGCCAAGTGAACAGTTCGAGTGAACAGCCCTTCAGGATCCCGGCGAGGCTCTCGACCTTTATAATCCGCGCATAATTACTGGGCGCTGCTGGTACCGCCTGCGCTGCCATACATGAGAGATTAATTGTTATTAATTATTTTCCCGTTGTGGGTAATTGCGTCATCGTAGGTAACATCGTCGACCGAGACGTGGTCGTTCTCGCGTTCGCTATTTAACAATGAGGCCAGCCACGTCTTTTTCATACGAGACCGGATGCGACCCCTTGAAAACTGCAACATGTTACATGTTCAAGCTCCTCTTCGCGAACTTCCGGTTAGATTCTTTAAATTGCACTTTCAACTTCCATTTCACAAGTCTAGCAGTCCCATTCTTTCCCCAATTACAATCATTCTCACTTGGGACAATTTTTAAGACTGCGAATTTTCAATAGAAATTACGGTTAGTCTTTGATATTATGGAATATTTAATTCTTTTAATGATGTGTGGCCGGCATCCTGTTCAAGTTATGAAAAAATATTTTGAGCTTCCAAACAGTAGAAACGAAATCCCGGAAAGGATAATACCAAAGACATATTGAAAGAGAGAATAAAGGATAGAGTCGCGATATCATTAATCACAAGTGGAGACATCAGGGAATGGTCAACATGAGGGAGAGAGACATAAGAGGTATTAGAGTCGAAGAGGTAGGGGTTGATTCATTTTATCCAGAAACACGAACATAACATCTATGCACATTAACTACGAAGGTCGTTTAACGAGGATAGGCGCGGCCTGATGCTTCTGTTTTATTAGACAAGTGATAAATCGCTCTACTATAGACAACAAGAAGATATTCTATTCATTTACAGAAAGAGTACAACATGACAATTAGATGAGAAAATACCAATTTCTCCTGATTGATTACTCACATATTTTCATTTATGTCTACAGTTACATAGTTGCAGAAAAGATTTTTTTTTAAACTCTGCAATTAAGTTTTGTAGCCGACAAATAGACAGAATTGATACTTCATTTTTATTATTATTATTAATGAGGGTTCTGATCTCTTAATTAATATTTCTTAATTAAGAATGTATAGATATTTTTCCTCGCTCTTCCTTTAATGAAATTCAAGATTACGTGACAGTAAGTAAGCGAGAGCTTTGCTCTCAATAATAATAGCGTTGGCTAATACCGACAGCAATATCTGTCCTTTCTTTGAGGAATAAGTGAGTGTGGAAGTGGTATCGTGGGAGAGGATTCAGGGTAGGAAACGACCCTGGACTCCAACATCGTCGCTTTATACTCAAGGCTTAGATTAAGTCCGTAAAGAAAAATCTATTCACCCCTCCTCCTGGAATCCTCATCGGGGTGAAAAAAGCGTAGCAATATGGATGTTGTCCTGGCTAGGATCCGAGGACGAACGATATCCCACCTTCGGAGGGTGCTGGTTGGGTATATTGTCGAAGGGTGGTATGGGAGGAAAGAACTCTAACTCAATTTAGATCGAGTAGCGGACATTTATTACGAGGCTCGCCTCTTACTCTGCCTTCGCTACTTTATCCTCTCGGTTTTTATTTCCTATTATTTATCTGGATAAATAAGTCACCTCTGCCCTTGAAGCCCTCTGCCCCAGCCCTTTACTATCGATAGCAACCCCTAATGATGACTTATCGAAGAATTATTAGGATTGATCTCCTAGGTGGCGTCAAACTCTGAATTTCATGAGGAACCTTCCGTTTCTGAATTATTTCTTCTTGAATCTGATTCTGACTTGTGTCCAGAAAAATCTGGGGGTTTTAGCAGAACCGATTTTTGGTCTTGAGAGAGCTGCAGTAAAGTGGATTCAATTTTGCTGAAAAAAAAAAATAATAAATAAATTACAAAATTATGTCGGAGTTAGAGAAGATACAATGATGGAATTCTAGTTTTTTCGGTGATAAAATAGTAAAAGAAAGTACAATGTGCGGAAAACAGTAGCAGGAGTTTGGAATCGACTTTGGTGTTGGATTTTTTTGTGGAAATTGGAGGAAGTGCTTGGAGGAAACGAGTGATTGGCAATAAAAGTGAACGGTTAATTTTGTAGCCCATGGTGAGTACTACTGGACTAATGGGAATACCAACCGCAAATTGACCAATAGATCCCATGGCGCCTCTACCATAGAATGCTGGCATCCAAGAGAGAATGCTTGATTTTTATTTATTTTCTCTGGAATGTTGAGCGCATTGCGGAAGTAGATAGAAAGACTCGAATTTAATCCAAGAAATCGTTCGATCTTGCAGAGGAAAGACATTAATAAATTTCGATCATTAATCTTTAAACCTCTTGATTCTAGTGGACTTCATTGAATTTTATAAAATTGCCAGGATTTAAAAGCTTTCAAGGGATTGATTGTGCAAGTAGTCAATATGAAAAAATTCTTTAAGAGATTCCCAGGATTGTCACTAGTCTCAGAAAATATTTTCCAGTCCCTGTGACCTCTACCCGTGGTCATTTCCTCGGGCGCGCTAAATTGCGCAAGAGCACCTACCCTAGACAACGCAATCACTCGCCCAATCCCGATTCTAGCAAGTAAAGCATAACAGAGCCACATACTCTAAGGGGTTGGAACGTTAGGGGGGTGCGTTCATTCCGGGCTAGCCCGGTGCTGGTCATCCCGGCCAGAGAGCGGAGGACAATTAAAATAGCTATGCTTACCAGGACCGCGACGGGAAAGGAAAGGGTCAGAGGGTGGTAAAACAGGGGGAGGTTGTACACCCCCTACGGGTACCGCGAGGGTGCTGGTAAGTTCTTTCCGCTCGGCTGCAGGCAGAAAGGGAATTATTTTAATTGCGGACAGCCTCGGTCGACCAACCCTCTCTCTCACTCTAGCACTTTCCTTCTCACTCTCCAGAAAGAGAATGCAACCCTCTTTCTTCTTCCTTTACCCTTTGCTCATCCTATACAGCCTACACGCATCTACCTACGTATACTTTTCTGCTTTCCTGACTGTCTCTTACGAATGTGCTGTGCACTCTTCTCGCTTCCTCTCACCAAACCCTCTTGTAGAGCGGTCTACAACATTTATTTTTGGAATTTCTGGCCTGGCCTTCTATTGAAGTTAAGCCCCCAAATGCCTGAGGCTCTTCTTTGGACAATGGGCGTTATGCTAATTGCCGAAATTCTACTGGAAACTCCGAATAATATTTATTAAGTAGTAGATGTTGAAAAATCTTCAATATAACTGAAAAAATAGGTAGTTGGTCCAACTACTTTGGCTTGTACTCAGATTGTTAACTTAACAGAAGACAGTTTATCGCACTTTCCGAACCAATATACGAGGCCCTCAGTGCCACTAATTTCTTTTCCAAGTTTTCCTTCAGGAGATGGCAATGTCGAACAAATATCTCTCGAATACGACACCCCGTTTGGTCGCAAACAATGTTTCCCCTGGAGAGGAGTCCCCTTAGAAAAGTGATATTGTTCCATTCTGATGGTCAGCAAAAGCTAAAACGGTTGGGGTAACAACGAAGCAATTATCATTGACCTAAGCTACCACCCTCTATGGTGCCTTAAACGCCCAGTTACAACTAGTTATCTCACTACAATGCTCGTACTCTTATTTAACAAAAATCACAACATTTTCTGATAAACCAGGGTGTCTAACGGTTGGAGAAAGTCTGACAGTCATGGTAAAGTCATGGATTTTTTTTTTTTTTTTTGAAAAGTCATGAAATGCTATGAAAGAAATGTTATTAGTCTCAGGGATTAAACATCTTTTGCAAAAGTAAGTTACCACATCCTTTTTCAAACTATCGTTCAGCTTTCTTGGCAGAATTGTTCATGGAATCTCATTACGAATCAAGACCAGTTTTCCTCTAAGTATTTGTATTTTTGTCATCGAGAAATTTTTCGAGCAGTTTGCCTGGAGGCAGTTTGTCTCTCAGGATCGAAGTACCGGGGCGCATAGAAAATAGACTCTCTAAGGTGGTAAGAAACTGCATTGTGATTCCGGTCGTCTGCCAGCTACTAACGATGCTCGAGCACTCACCTCTCTTGACTTCTTAGCCAATACCCCACAATTAGCTTATCCTGTTAAACCCTGGTCCCTTCGCTGAATTCGTTAAAATTAACCTTACGCTAACGCAGTGACAATTTCCAGACTCTCCTCTCTATTTTCTTCTTTCGAGCTTTCTTGCGTCATGGCCTGTTTTCGAAACACGATTAATACGAACTAGTCTCAAGTAGAAATTTCCTCTTGTCAAAAGCCTTCTCAGAAAGACTTTTCTGCCTTTACTACTTCAAGACTTCAGAATTTTTATAACATCAAAGTTTTTCGAGGTCTCTGAGCGTTCAGATAATTCTTCTTGCAATGCGAATCCTCATCGGAAGCCTCTACGTGACCATAGATCTATTTCTCTCGCAGATCCTGTGACGATTGCCCGCCAAATCCCAGTAGAGCCTTACGAAGCGGTTGGCTTTCTATATATAGGATACCATTATCAAAATGGGCTCGTTTCATTCCCGTGTGCTTCGAAGCTCGACACCCTGCACAGTCGAATTGTCTTCACACTCTACTGTCTCTCGTTTATCATTTCAGATCCGCATTGGCACCCATGCGAAAAAGTTGGTCGAAGATGAGTAGAAAAATAGCTCACATTTACAAGTGTCATCAAACATATTAAATACATCTGCACTAAAAAGTGATATTTAATTCGTCTCTCCTATTGTATTAAAGATTAGCTATTTTATCGGAATGACCTTTTTAGATTCCTTTAGTAAAGTTTTTGCGAACCTTATGAATTTATGTTTCTCTGATAAATAAGGTGATCGCCAAGGAGTGATTGTTTGATGCGGGCAGTAATTCAGTTTGCTAGCAATAGATCATTGCCCCGACCATAAGGCGCCGGTCACTCCCCTCATAAAGCATTCCAGTCTCATTCCCAGCGATCCCTCAGGAATCCAGCCTCATTCCTCTCATCTAACAACCTCTGAACCAAGTCCGACTTTCAACTTATCTCTTTTATTCCTAACTACTGTGCAGTGGCTTAGTTTCAACAAGACTCTGACCATCAGTTGAGCCAAATATTTTGAAAGCCTGCATAATTTATTTCATTAATTGTAATTTATTCATTCTTATTTTCGAATATTTGTGTGTGGCTCTTATTATGGAAGAGGTTCTGCTTTAGAGCTTTTTTTTTAATTTGTTTCTACTTCTCTCAATGAAAATTTTAATCTTTTAATTTAACTTGTGAAGAGAAAGCAAAGTTCCCTTAGTTCCTGAGTATTCGTATTCGTGGAATATGGCCACTCGCTGGCCACTACAACTCCAATCGAGGGTCGTTTCTACCCCCTCTGTGAATTCCTGAATGGCCTTCGAACGGTGTTACCCTACTTTCTAACCCCATCGCGTCGTTTTGAACGCAACAGGTGATCCTTTTCCAATATCGGACAGTGCACCCGAGTTTAACATTCCCTTATTCAGAAACCAATGACCTACTCAGTTTGAGTGTTTATGCAAATATAAAAGAGTCAATTCTTGGTGAAATCTATAAAATTATTCATTTGTTAATTTTTTTCATTCGTGTATACGAATGACAATTTTCATTTGAAAATTTACTAAATTTACCGTAAAAGTTTGAGTCTGCAGCGAAGCTAGGAATATAATTTTAAAAATTTCTTAATAGCAGATTTTATTAGCCATTGGTACTGGAGTTGTACCATTAATTATAAAAATTCACACGAAGGCAGCATTAAATTACTTACCAAGAATCTTAATTTATCCGAGATTACTCTTCCCTCACTTTCTGCCACATAAATCTTAGAAAATTGAAAATCTGAAAGCGCGATTTTTCGCAAGATCGGATTCGCGAATCGATTTGGGTAACTCACGCTTTATGGTTTAAAAAAGTCCATTAAGCTCGGTTTGAAATCGCCATTAGGTTGCCGCAAGACGACCGCATTTTCCGAGCCATAAAGATCGGATATTGCAAAAATTATTCAGGATAATTTAAATTGATGTATCAATCCTATTCCCTCCGACTGTTCCTTCTTTTCTCTATCTCGCTTTTAAGACGGAGGGTGGTCTCTCTGAAGGTGGTGGTTTCGTGAGAAAACAAGGGTATAAATTATATACAGATAGGTTCTGTAATTCAAATTGCACTCGGGCTTCGATATCACGCCAGCGAACTCGGCGCTGGCACACGCGTCGTAAAATTTAAATCAGCTGCCATTAATCCTTCGCGGAATCGTTATTTACCGCGCTCGAAAGAAAAAACGTAATGCCTCAATCAAGTAATTGAACTTGTCTACAAAAATGTCTGTGATTTTACATCTTTCGAAATCACTTAAAATAACTTAAAATTCTTTAAATCGCCTGAAATAACTTGATATTTTTATAAAATAATATAAAAATTGAGCAACCACGGGACGATTGAAGACGTTTTAAGCAAGAGAATAGAAAGTGTCTCGAAAAACCGAAATTGGGAGAGAAGTAAAGTGGGAATATCTCCCATTCGTCAGGCTGTCGCGTGGAGAGAAGAGCTTTCCGAACAAATGGTCGGGCAATCGAGGAAACGCCGCTGAAATACCGAATCGGATTGTGAGCTCGCATTATCATATTCACAATTTACTTGCTCGTACGTGTGCATGCTCGATTTTACCGTACGTGGTCCTGGATACAAGTGTAAGGTTGAAATATAGGTGGAACGAAGTCCCAGACAATGTATCACGGAAAAAGCAGGCTGCAATGCTAGATATCAAGCCGTACCTCCAGTCTTGTGTGCGAATCTCCCTACGAAGAAAGGATATTACGTTTTTTTGTGCTTCCTTGAATATACATCCCCACAAAGGCGATGAACGAATATCAACGACATGTTTCTCTCAGAAAATGAGATTCGCAAAACTGGCTATCAAAAAGAAGGAAAGCCAATTGAAAATTCTCTTATTTCAAGATTTCATACCAATTAATTTTCTTGTTGTAAAATATGGAATAAAGAATAGAAGCGATTTTATTTAGGAAGGCGAGAAATATTTGCGAGAATCCTTTGTGAAGAGAGAGTGCTTTGGGCTAAAATTAAGTGCTTCTGCCACAACGTATCGTCACCAAGCCCAAATTATTGATTTCGGCACTTAGACCCCTTTTGAACTTACGAACGCGAGTCACACTCGAGGACATATTAGTCACGGATTGCGAACAAACGGAATACATCGGCGCAGGAAATGGATAAGAGGAAGAGAATAAGGGATGATAACACGTATCGAATGACCCAACCTCATACCTGCTTTTAACAAACTCGAACTTTTGTCACCTGATATTCTGTTTACAGAGTGATCGCAATTCAGGGAAACCTGGAAATTAGGAGGAAGTCAGGAATATTTCATAATTTTCATCAACATAAAATCTTTCCTCTATCAAGGGGTTTAATTTCCCACTGGAGCCACAATTTTTCCAATAAATCGTCGCTTTTATAAGACGACTGGACTATATCAAATATATATATTGACCATATATCTCTTGTTTTGCGATTTTTTAAAAATTTTGATAATACCTACTAGTAAAATGTTGTAATGGAATTTATTTGATTCTGTAAGCTCTAAAAGAAACTTTTAGAAGGTGTCTCGTGAACTTCCGGTCACTCATAAGAATCGCAAGTTGGAAGCTAACGTAATCAAGTTTTAATCATGCTCCTTGCCAGCAAGGGGTAGGGACGATCTACGATACAATTACCTCTGCAGTAGTGGTCCCTGTTTAAGTGCGGTAGATACTGGCATTCACACCACAAACCAAGTGCGCAAATCCTACGCGATGCCGGCAAAATTATAATTCGGACATAAAGGGAAAGGGGAAGCAAATTTTCCCTGATAAACAGAAATTCTTAGTGACTCGAATTCTTGTAATATTTCTCGGAATTCTTTGGATTATTCAAATTCTTATCTCGTGTGTAATCTTCACCCTAGGGTGGACAAGAATATTAATTTAGTAATCTAAATCTATAATATTTAGTTGTCAAAAGTGCCATTCATTTTGAATTCACTAAATTTATTAAATTCTGAAGAATCACTGACTTCCTTCTTTCTTGCAAGCTAAATGCCAAAATCAAGACTTGTAAAGTCGTGCACTCATCGGTCCACGTCAGAAACACAACCCTTCTGCACTTCGGGGTGAAATCAAACGACTCAAATCAAAGATGAAAATAATAAGTGACGAGGGTGGCAGTCACTACAAATGGGGCGAAATCGCGAGGGGCTTTTGCTTTGCTTTGGTTTGCTTTACTTTACTTTTCCTTTTCAGACGATCTCGCCGCAGTTTTTGATTTATGGATTCAAAGCCGCAACCGCCTGTCAATGGCATTACAGTTCTTAGCAGCATTAACGAAGTCAAAATATGTCGTTCACGATAATCGCGAATTTTGCAGTGCAAACAGACGAATTCAATGGAATGACCATCTTCTTTCCTCAGTGTTTAAGAATTTAATTCAAAATATTTATGACACTAAATAAAGAAAAAGAATCGAGATGAAATCCTGATGACTGGAGATTTAGAGGAAATCTCTGAAAATCCGAGGGAATCAAAGCTGGTTTAGAAAGTTTTGATCCCCTGTTCTTTAATGGTAGAAGGCAACTTCGCAAGATGAAAGTCTTCCTTTGTTTTTCTCTTTTTACGAAAACTATTTCCAAAGACCCTCAGTCTAGTCAATTTTCGGATCCACTTCGAACTTCCTACATTGCGAAATTCCATTTACGCGAAAAAACAATTTTCAACTCTTATATCTTATTATATCTTATTATATCTTATTATCTTTTTAACGTTATAAATAAAATTGTTTGGGAATTTTCTCGGATAATTCAAGCGTTTAGAATTCAAGAGAGGAAGTCAATATTTTAATGTCTGCCATTTACTCGTGGCGAATATATCTTTCGAGGTGGGTTCACAAAATCGAAATCTCAATAATTATGTCAGTAGCAGTCGAGCGAAACCTGTTCTTGATTCATAGCACAACACATGCAAACAAAACGTCTTTGGCTAATCGGAATTCAATTAAACCATTAGCAAGAAGGGTTCGGGGATTCGGTGGTTGGAGATTTAAGGCCTAATGCGGAGGAAAATCGAACCTTTGGTCCGGCAAAGCTTTGGGCAAGAAACTGAACAACCCTCTTGAATATTAAAGAGTCAAGAGTTGGGCCATATTTCAATTTCAAATACTCGGAAATGTTTTTCTATCGAAAATCTCTCAAGATTTCTCAAAAATCTTTTGGTACTCCTAAAAATTCGGCAAAAACTTTTGACTTTTTTAGTGAACAATATCTCGGTTGAAAGAATATTTCTGGATAAAATATAATTAGGAAAAAGTATTTCGATCACTTGAATGTTCAAAATTTCTGCTATATGAAAATCTACGAATATTTTTTGTAGACAACAATAATTTTTTGTTTGTAAGAA
>JAUEJJ010000047.1:10376768-10398169 GCA_032164275.1 Synergus coniferae | reverse complement strand
GAAGTTAGCACTCCAATTTTGAAACAGCTGTAGTTTTTGCAATTTTGACCACCAAAACTCAAAAACTACCACCTAACAACCACCAAACGACCACCAAACGTTTGCACCAAACGAAATCTACCCTGGCTTGACCACGTTTGAAAACAGGTACCTCGTGCTGATTGGCTCCGCCATAACAATGGCGGCTTCCGACTCGGCTGCCACACGCCACACTGTCTCTAGAACCTCAGTAGGATCCGAAGATCATTCTGTCTTTTTCTATCATATTGCTCCATCTCTCTTTCGGTCACGTGACAAGAGAGATGGAACAATATGATGGAAAAGGACAAAACCATCTTTGATACTTTGATGGGTTACAGTTACAGGTCAGTTCACCATTGAGTTTAGACCTTTTCTGACTCATCTGACTCAAATGAAATCGTCAAAGTTTGGTATGATTTTGCTATAAAACAGCTATTTTTGTATGCCTGTTGTATTAATAATTACCAAATCTGTATTGTAAATACATTTGTTTGCTAAAATATGATGTACCGGTGGACTTTGTCGGGTTATCTCAATTTGAGGTTAGTATAATGACGTGTTTTCTGATTGGTTAGAAGGAAATTGTTCAACCAATTCTATCCTAGGATTTGAATTTTTTAATTGCGATCTTCGAAAAGCAAACGAGGGAAAAATCTTCCAAAAAATGTAAGTATAGGAATAATGTCTTTGGTATAGGTACTTATTTATTTATTATTATTAAAAATTTATTTATTATTGTTAAAAATATGTATCTTTAAGCAATCAAAACACATTTTTACTCAGTTAGGAAATATTTGAAACTTGAAATGAGATAAAAAGAATTTTAGATTATTTTTCTTTAAGAAATCGATAATTTTATTTTAAAAAAGTGCGCAGTTTTCATTTTTCAGAATATTACATATTAAAGAAGAAATTCCTAAGAGATGGCACCACTGGTAATTTGCATTATTATTTGAATGTTGGAGCCGTCTAAGTTAGGTATGGCTCATTTTTAAAAACTATTAGAAACATTTTTGGAACGTTCCAAGAACGTCTGATGTTCGAAAGACGTTCTAAAAATATTCTTAGACATCAGATGTAGGGAAGTTCCTGAAACGTTTTAGAAACGTTTCAATAATCTAATATTTTGTGTCTATAAGTGAAAAGTAACGCCTTGATCAACTTATTATTGATTGGTCATTCATTTTTATTTTACTCTTAAACTAGAGGGGAATCCTGGAAACTATATATAAAAAATTAATCATTATTATCAACACATCATTCAAAACATTTTTTATTCTGTTGACTTTGCTTCTCGCGGATGATTATGCAGTCAATAAATAGAATAGATTCTGATGTAATTATTCCTACATAAACACACATATGTAAATCAAATCAAGCGGATTTTCCCCGTTCGCAACCAATTTATCTCAAATTTCATAAAACAAACAACTTTTGTTTTGAAAATGACCCTCACTTATTTCCGCTACATGTGAAGCGAATAGATAATAATATCATAATTCCAATTCATATAAGTCCGATCTTATAAACTTTTTTAAATATCCAATAGCACTTCAAGGTTACAGACAGGAAATAAATTTTAAAAAAGTTCTCACATTTATTATTAGAGTAATAAAATTAAAAACAGGATTCCTCATCACGTCTCGTTTATGCAATTCTCTGAAAAGGTTGATATTCTTTATGATAATAGTTACCACTCACGTGAAGTTAAATAATCAACTTCACAAGATTTATTTACAATAGAAGTTTATTGAAAAAAGTTAACTAACTTCAGAATTCTCATAGTATATCTAACGTTTAATCTTGGGAAAGCAATCTGAAATTAATAACCTAAAGGGGTATATACTTAAAAGAAGTTCATTAACATTAAATTAATTACACACTACATTTCAGAGTTTACGATCTGGATGCACATAAAATCGAATAAGGACTCTCCCAAGATCGACTTAGAAGAGAGACTGATGCCGTTCAATTATCTTCTTCAAAGCACAAAAGATTTGCGAGGTGAGTAACCCAAATTTCGAATGAAAATCCGAGGAAATCCAAAATCTAATAAAATAATTTTATCTAATAATTTTTATTGCAGACTTCCGGGAGATGCCCGGAAAAAATATCTTCTTGTTCCTGAAGTTTTGAACCTTTTATGAAAATAATCAAATTGTCAAAAGCGTCTTTCCACATCAGAAGATAAGAAGAGTTTGGAAATTTCGTCTTCTTTGAAAATTCAGGATGCTAGACATTCTAGAATCATAGACATGAGTTGCATATCAAGAGGTTTATTATGATCGCGTAGGCGTACGTGCTATCATGGCCCCAGTACCGGACCTACATTAAAAGCAGTTCTCCAGTACGGCGTCTCGTCAAACGACGCACTCGGGATATATATGCTTACAAAACACGTTTTCCATTGCCCCTAGAGAATCTACAATAATGTTCTACAATCTACAGTGCATCTCGAAGCGAGGGTCTGTTAACGGTATCTCGCTATTCGCTTCAAACGCTGGAACTAAAAGAGTAGGAGAACTCCTTTTGAACGCCTTCATACCTTGATTGGTAGTGTTTCCAGTGCTGAAAGGACCGTCGCGCCGTCAACTCCTGATTATCAGCTAACACATAATTCATTGTTTTCTTCACGCCTGCGGTAAATACCGCTGGCGTTCATAACAGTTGAGACTTAGTAATTGTCAAAGTTTAAAAAATTATCTCCCGGACACGCACTTCGACGTCGGGAATTAGCAAAAGATCTTCAACGATCGCCGGCTTTGCGGCCGAGTTCGTAACCGGTAGAAAGTGCGAAACGCGTAGAAGCGTAAAAAATTTTGCACTGGAAGGTGATCTCCAGGTGAGTCATCATCGAAAATAAATCGTGATATATGCAGCCCTAGAAGATTCACTTGTGAATTCATGTGTGTCCTTGCATCAAAGATAAGGCTTAATAAAAGGACTGATCAAAGTGGTTCGCAGAAAGAGATGAAACCGAGTCACCGCATTTTTGTACGCGCTTTTTGTTCAAACACGAATTTCACCGGCTAAGTAGCACACATGCATTCACTCTGAGTCTCTCCATTTACTAATTGCCTAAGTTTTGTGCAGTTTCAGTCAAATGAATTATTGCGAAATGGAAATTTAATGAATCTTAGTTACGTGCTTTGTTGTGCTCATTTTTTCGATGTTGAACTCACCCAGAGAGTTTAAATCTCTTTAATTGGAGTTAAAGTCTCTAAAATTGTCTCTAAAAATTGTCTTTAAAATTGTTTCTCAAATCTCTAAAAATCTTGAACTTGTGAGATGTCTATATCGTCGTCATTTATAAAAGTATATTAGTATAGTAATCAAATTTGGAATTTTCAAATCTTGAGGAATCTGTTATTAATTATTCATGTGAAGTACACACAAGTGGCCTCACTTTCATTTGTATGGGCGGAAGGACACCACCTACGTTCATATTTTGACGGACCCTGACGTACATATTATGAAAAAATTTTATAATCACTTATCGTTGCTTTAATAATTCTCTGCAAAACATATCGAAACTCCTTGAAAAATCTAATCTTCATTCTGCGACCTAATATGTCTCGATTTTCAAAAATAAATAAATCCTAAAATCGTACAATGATCTCTCACTGCAAATATTAGTTCCAATTTCTTTGACGATGACGAGTTCATACGAGTCGCAGCTTTCTTTCCGTTTCTATTGACAGACTGTCGCGTTCCCGGAAGCAGTAAAGTACGAATGTTGCGAATTGAAATGTCAGCGTTTCTTGCAATTTCTTCCTCTTATAGTTAAAAGTAAATCATTTTCTTACAATGATTTAAGGTCGAGTAACTTGAGTTCAGTTTAACATTCATCTCCATTGATGAATCTACTAGGTCATGCTTCTGTCTAAAAGAAATCTTGACCTTATTATTTCAAGATCGTTGCTCCTCACCTGTCGCAATTTACATTTTCATTCTATTCTCCATGTCGTGGGAAACGACACTTTTTATTACAGTTATTTTCATCGCATGTTTACCACGCTTAATTGCATGGAATCTTTTACTTGACAGGGAGTCAACTTAACTTTCGAGCATTATCTTCAAGCCTAACGAAAAAGACGCAAAATTTATGAGAAGTGTCTTAACAATCTTTAAAAAATTTAGTCTTGCCAAAAAAAAAATCAATGAATGCAATCATTCACGATTTATGTTTTTCTTTTTGGTAATGTTTTTTAATGAATCAGTAGGGTTTCTGAGAAAAGTATACTAAGAATAAGAATCAAATCATATAATAGAGTGAGTCATTCTGATCAATGATCATGTTTCCTAAATAGTATGTTAATAAAAGCTTACTCGACATTACATTTCTGATAATCTGATGCAAAATGCAGATCGCTAGATGCACTTCTATTTCCAGTTTAATAAAACAGTATTCGATTTTAAGAAATAAATTTGAATCTGTTTTCATTTTTCAAATTCAGTGCAGTTATACCGCTAGAGTTGCAGTAAATCTTTTACGCGTTGTGAACTTGACCACAGTTGCGGTAACATTTGCAATATTACAACTGCCATTTCATTTTATACCAAGACTAGTAGTAATTCGACTAAAATCTATGATTTACAGGATTTAAAAATTAGCTTTACCTATAAATCATCCTGATTAGGGTATTACCCTGATACCTAAAAGTAATAGATGACACGAGAAGTGTAAAAGTGTTAAATTAATAATTTATTTTAATCTGAAAGGCATTAAATCAAGTGGCTCAAGTTGTCTAGCTCTAGAGTAAGTCGATAAAATTCTACAGTTCTTGTTTCTACCGAGGTAGGAAATTACATACATTACTAACTTCTGTATTATTACATAATCAGGTAATAATAATCTACTCATGTCTCTGAGGTGAGCAAGAACGCGATTAAAATGAAGGGTGGGGTCTTCATCTCGAACGGGACACCTGTTCGGATATAGAAAGTAGGGCGAATAGGAGCAAACAAAACCACGTAAAACCAACCCATTAAAGAAATACTTAAGCATGGGGACTCCCAATAAAATATGATTAACAACGAAAGAAATAATTGCAAACTCACTTGCAAAAAAAAAGACACAGTGTTCGTAGTAATGAGCATAAACCTATTATTATATTTAGGTATTTCTATGTAAATTACCTTGGGTTTTACCCATTCACTTAAGTTAAAACCTGTCATCCATAAGTCGTAAGACATGAATTGGACACGTTCAAGTAATATTGACTCATTGACTCACTTTACTTCAGCTAACAAAATAATATAAACGTTTTTTCCTCTTTTCTTTATTTTTCAGAATTTTTTCCCTTTTGTAGACATTTAATTTTGCACGTAATTGTGACTTTCTAGTAATTTTCTTTATGTGAAAGAAAACTTAATTTGAATAAAAATTTCCAAATTTTTCAATAATCGACTTTTTCAGAGTCTAAGGATGTCCAAAATATGAAGGAACCTATTCAAATTATTATCTATTATTATAATCTTCTAAAATTCTGTTATTTGCAAAAGAAATGTTTTAAAACCGTTTCAAATTCTGCAAATTTATTTTGATATTGAATTGTTTTGAATTCCTTTCAATTTACCTTAAATTCTTTTTGATTTCGTCTGAATTCACCTAAAATTTTCTTAAATTCATGTTCAGTTCTCTATTCAATTCACCTTGAAGTATTTTGAATTGACTTTAAATATTTTCGATTTCACTTGAGATTTTATTGAGTTTGGCTTGATTTTTCTGAGTTTTTAAAATATCTTTTAAATTCTTTTAAATTTCTTTTAAATTCTTTTGAATTCGTTTAAATTCTTTTAAATTCTTTTATATTCCTGGGAATTTTGTTAAATTTTTTTGGAATTCAAATGCAAAATATTTGTTTAAACTTTTTTCACCTATTTCTCACTTATTTTCTTTTAAAAAATCACATTTTCACCTTTTTTAATGACAATAAGTACTGTGATGACTGCATTACCTCAGAGTACTTGACCTCGATAAATAATACATGCGATCGTTTTCTTTTTGCATTACAGAATTGGTAATAAAATATGGACTGGTGGAGGAGCTTTATAATATCACTATGTTGCCTCTACGGATGCGTTATAGCAGAACCGTAAGTATATTTTATAAACCTTTCTATTAACTACATCAGACTTCATTCATAAAACCTAAATTCACTGTATCAATTCTTTTACGCTAAACAATTTTTTATGATGAATCAAACTTTCTCACTTATTGTTCCTGTCTTGAGAATGCTTTCTTCACCTCTACTTTCCCTATACAATTTTTATCCCTCAAACCCGTTTGTTTAATTTGGATTGTTAATATCTGGGTTGATGTTCCGCGTGCAAAGTTGCAATCAGTTAATATTCATCTTGACCGATTTAAAGCAAGTACACCATAAATAATCGAGATCGCCGTTCTTCTCAAAGGTACTACACGGTCATCGCTCCGAGAGTGGTGCGTCCTAATTCGGAATACCATGTAGCAGTAAGCACCGCAGGCATATCGATTCCATCAATAATATTGGTGGAGTTAAACGCTCACCAATATGATGGACAACAAGTTAAAATTGCTTCGAAATCGGCGACTGTGCCTCCCTATTCAACGGCAACAGTTATACTGCAAGTAAGGGACTTTTGTGTCACATTGAAAGGTCTTCCTTTGATGATGGGAGCTGATTTCAATTAAAAAATTTCTCTCGCAGATCCTTGACGTCGGACCTGCAGATTATCGTCTGGTGGCTCGAGGAATAACGGGAATTCAATTTGAAAATTCAACAGAAGTAAAATACGTCCACAAAAGTTACACCGTCTTCACTCAAACAGACAGAGCTGTTTATAAACCGGGTAACAAGGTCATGTTTCGATGCATTCTCCTGGATTCAAGTATGAAACCTGTGGACACGAGGCAGCTGCAAATTCACGTGACGGTAAGCTGATTGAATGGCGACCTCAAAGATGTTTTCTTCTAGGAGAAAGATAAAAGATGAGACTTGAAATATTAATTACAGGATGGAAAAGGTAACAGGATCAAGCAATGGGTTCGACCAGCAACAACCCGAGGAGTTTTCAGCGGCGAAATAGAACTTTCAGAATCGCCTGTTTTGGGCGACTGGAAAATAGTAACGATAGTCGATGAACAGACATTCGAGAAGGAGTTCCAAGTAGCTGAATACGTGCTTCCAAACTTCGAAGTTACCATAGACTCTCCAAAGCATATTGCCTTCAAAGATGAAAAGATTCACGTTACAGTTCGAGCAAAGTTCGTATTGACTCCTAGGACAGTTTATAAAAAAAATTGATTAGTACATATTGATTAATAAATATTTGTTTTATATCAGGTACACTTATGGAAAGACAGTAAAAGGGGAAGCAACAATCACTGCTTATCCAGACATAATTTCCAGTGTTTTACAACCAGTCTTTCAACCTGTACGAAAAGTCGAACCTATTGATGGAAAGGTAGCAGTCGAGTTTGACATCTACAAAGAACTAAGGTATTAATAATTCCTTTATGATCAGATATTTTTGTTATGTTATCAGCCATCACGGAATGCAAAAGATCTTAGTTTCAATTCAATTTAAGAATAAATAAAAAAGGTAAAAAGGTTGACAGATTTCCAAAATAGGTAAAAAAAGGTGAATAGATAACGATCTTTGATGCCTGTGTTATGTTCTAAGGTTTAATTAAAATTTTAGATTGAGAGACGATGACTATTTCCGACCGGTAAGAATAGAAGTTGCAGTAGAAGAGGCACTGACTGGAAGAAGGCAAAACACTTCGACTCAAGTAATTCTTCACAAGCACAGATACTCGATGGAACTGATTCATCAGTCAGGATACTACAAACCAGGATTAAAATACACTACTACTGTTAGTTTAAAAAATTAGTCTGTGAAGTCTGCTATTACATATTCTTATAACCAAAATTCATTGTTCACTTTAATTTTCAAGCTCAAACTAACGAAACACGATGGATCTCCTGTACAAGATACCAAAACACCGGTAGCAATATCTAGTACATACGACAACGTGGAATACACAAATTACACGAAATTTTTGAATCAAAATGGAATGACGGATCTTGAATTTTATCCTCCAAGTAATTCAAGCGGCAGTCTTAAAATAGAGGTAAATCTTCTTTTTTATTCTCGATAAAACTATTTAGAGAATATTCAATATTATTATCTCAATTATTCTATTTATAGGCGAGGTACTTCAATCTTCATGAGCAGTTCCCTCCCGTATATCCAGTTGCAAGTATCGATGGAGAATACATACAAGCTGTATCAAAAACACCAAATCCAAAGGTAGACTCATCTTTTGTCGAGATTGAAGTAAACTCAACGATGCCACTAAAATATCTGAACTACGAAATCTTTGGCCGAGGAAATATTCAAACCGCTGCTTCTGTAATAGGAGAGAACAGAAACACGATTAGTTTTAGGTAATTTAAACCTTTATCAATTTTGAATTGATCAATATATTACTATCCTCTTGCTTTATAAAATTTTAACGATATCATGATTTTTAATTCTTAGATTTAAACCAACACCTCTTATGGCACCGACAGCCCACGTATTGGTTTATTTTGTGACCGACAATGGCACAATTATTGCAGATTCCATTGACGTCGACATAGAAGGCTCTCTACAAAATTTCGTAAGATTATTTTATTTGAAATTATAAATAAATTAGAGTTTTTTCATTAAAATTTTGTAAAATTTAAAGGTCGACGTAAAATTGGGATCAGAAGCGGGACCCGGTGATGAAATTAGTTTGACAGTCTCTACAAATCCAGACTCTTACATCGGTCTTTTGGGAGTTGATCAGAGATCCCTCTTATTAAAATCTGGCAATGACATTTCCTATGTAAGTAATTCCCTACGTAAGTAATCAGCAAATATTCCCTCAAACTTCTGAATTTAAAAACATTCTAATTTCGATCTTCAGGAACAAGTTGAACAAGAGATGAAGTCTTACGACGAGGTGGACACGTCTGAACTATTCCACAGAGGTGGTTCTGAAACTTCCAGTGAAGTTTTCACCGTAAGTTCAAAAAAAACTTTGATTAACTAGAGTAGTAGAGAATGAAATGACAATAATATTTTTCAACAGAACGCTGGAGCTGTGATTCTTACAAACGCCTATGTGCACTATGCATTCCCAATTGGTGAGTAAATCACTAATATTTAATGTGAAACATAGAATTCTCACAACACAGACACCATGAAAAATAGATCACTCATTCATACAGCACGTCTTTTACATTCACGCTATTAATAATATAATTAGAATATCTTCTCATATCTAATAGCATCGAAGGTAGAATCGAAAATGATACCAACTACGTAATAATACTGGCTAAAAATCTGAAATATAATATCATTATTTAGACTTAAAAATAACTGTCATCACAGTGCCTTATTGTCGCTAAAATAGATGAATATGTAGGTGATCAGATTCAGAATAGGTGAAAAAGGGTGAACAGGTGACAACCTGTGATGACTGAAATAATTTAAAGAATCCGTCGCTCAGCCTACTACTTTAGTTAATCATTTAACGTTGCTTATGTGTGCATAGCATTCTACCGTTCCAATCTTGAAGTCGACTTTCTACCTACTGCCATGGAGGCAAAAGCAAGTCCAAATATGTTTCCACCCGAGAAGGTCAAAGTGCGCAAGAATTTCCCCGAAACTTGGCTTTGGCAAGCGCTTGACGCTGGGTAATTCATACGAATTAATCTCTACTACTATGTCTCTAAGTTCCTTTTACAAACTGCCTATAAAATCCTGGAAACTAATTTTCTACTGTATGATCAATGCACCTAATGACAGAAGTTTAGTCGCTCGTTTTAGGTCACGCTATTTAAATAACTTAATTGTTACCAAAAACTGGAATGATGGTGATTATGGGATGCTTGCGGTGTTGGAATAGTAGCAATGTATAAATGTACTTCATTCATCAAGACATCAACCATTACTGACATTCGATCCAACAAATACTAAAAGTTGTACTTGAGATGAAACAGGGTGTATTTTATTCTCTAGTCTTTTTGTATAACGTTTTTGTTTCTATTGTTTATTATATGATTGGAGTTGACTTGCAGGGAAACCAGGTATATTGGAAGGTAGAATAACAGGCTCGCCTGAAGGGGTTTCCACATTGCGACCAGACATTGGTCCACCTATCACTCATAGACTTGCAACCAGACCACCACTGGCAGGTCCTTTCGCCTTCTCTCGTATCCCGTTTCCCGTATGGAATAAACCCCGTGTTTTCTTAATGCATGAGATCCAAGACACATGGCTTTTCACAAACTCGTCTTCAGGGTATTTATATCTATCTATACTTCTTGTCAACGAACACCTGCTTTCAGTTATTTAATTCGGTGTATTTCCTAAAAAATGAAATATCTTCCTAAAGCTGGTAACATTTTATGTGTATACTGTATATATTTCACTATCGTGATGCAATTTTAGCCCTTCGTATTCCGTATTATAGCCTTTAAGTTTTTAAATCTTGGGACTTAGACGAAAGCTTGACAACCACTTGTTTTTAATATCAAACTTGTTTCTGGTCTAGGAACGAGGGTAAGGCAATGATCCGAAAAAAGGTGCCAGACTCGATCACGTCTTGGGTCATCAGTGCCTTCACTGTAAATTCTGTTCATGGATTTGGTCTTCTTGAAGAACCCAGAAAGGTTTGATCTAGTAAAATTGATATTTATTCGAAAGATTCAGATGAGCATTTGTAACCAATTATTTTTTAGTTGAAGGTTTTCAAGCCATTCTTCATATCGATTGATCTTCCTTACTCTGTGATTCGAGGCGAAATAGTCGCAATACCTATTGTTGTTTTTAATTATATGGATAGAGACATGATTGCGGAAGTAGTTCTGGAGAATAAGAACCAGTTCGAGTTTGCAGAAGTCTCGAATGAGGTGCATGATACACCAAGTAAGAACTACATTTGATTGTCTATATATTTCTAATTCTATCGAAATCAGGAATCATTCGATTTTAATCATTTTCCTCACTTCAGAATTCGAAAGGTATCGCAGAAAGACTGTAAAAGTTCAAGGTAACTCAATGAGTAGCGTCTCTTTCATGGTTATACCTAAAGAGCTGGGATATATCACGATTGCAGCTAATGCCACAACCAGTATGGCTGGAGACGGTATCGAAATCAAGCTACTTGTCAAGGTACTGTTCCTTTTAAAAAATGTAGAATATTTTATATATAATATTTTTTTAAGTAATAATTTTAATTTTATTTCTACAGGCAGAGGGAGAGACGCAGTACAGAAACAACGCCACGTTTTTGGATCTGAGAAACACTAGAACTGTATCAACTAATTTAACAGTTGGAGTACCGAAAAATATCGTACCAGGTTCAGAGTTTGTGGAAATATCTGCAGTAGGTGATATCCTAGGACCAAGTATTCCAAATCTAGCGAATTTAATCAAAATGCCATCGGGTTGTGGTGAACAGAATATGCTGAATTTTGTACCGAACATAGTCATTCTTGATTACTTGAAGGCAAGTTTCCCGATCATAATCTAAACTTTATCTAACTTTATCCAACTTCATCTAATTTTATCCCATGTTTTATAAGAATTAAAGAAAATTATTCAACGTTTCTTACAGAACACTAATCAGCTGAAACCAGCTATTGAAAGCAGAGCCTTGAACTACTTGGAAATCGGATATCAACAGGAATTAACATATCGTCACGGTGACGGATCGTTCAGTGCCTTTGGAGAAGCTGATGCTAGTGGCAGTACATGGCTGACGGCATTCGTAGCAAAGTCCTTCAATCAGGCAAACAAGTACATCAATATAGAGAAGCAAATTATTTACGACGCTTTGGAATGGCTTGCTAGTAAGCAAGACTTGAATGGAAGTTTCCCAGAAGTAGGAAAAGTCAGCCATCGAGATATGCAAGGAGGTGCTGCCAAAGGTCTTGCACTCACAGCATACACTCTGATTACTTTCCTTGAAAACCAGGTAAATATCAAAAAATTCAATTGACTCTATTATTTTCCTAGAGATTTTTCAAACAAAACTTCAATTATAGGAGACCTTGAGTCGTTACCAAAGAACGATCAATTCAGGTATTCAATATATTGTCGAGAACATTGGAGGTTTGGATGACGTCTATGCTTTGAGTTTGTGTACATACGCTCTGAATCTTGCAAAAAATCAGTACGAGGAGACTGCATTTTATGCCCTGGAATCGAAAGCTAAAGACAATGGAGAAGCAGGCATGAAATGGTGGAGCAAACCTGTTCCTAAAGAGGATAAAAATCCGTGGTATTCTCTGCCAAGATCAGTTGATGTGGAAATGACGTCATATGTTTTGCTAACATATTTGAGAAGAAATCTTGTAAATGATGCTATACCCTTGATGAAGTGGCTGGTTACTCAAAGAAACAGGGAAGGTGGTTTTGCATCAACCCAAGTAAGTCTAATAGACTTTTGAAGAATATTTAAAGTGTTTAAAAAGAGTTTTTAAAGACAGCAATTATAAATACTTAATTTAATTATAGGACACAGTAATTGGAATACAGGCTTTGGCCAAACTGGGAGAAAAATTAGCATCAAAGAATAACAATGTTGCGATCACATTTAATTACGATAATGGTGGACAAAGCCAAATAAATATTAATCCAGCCAACTCGATGATTCTTCAAAAACACGTGGTGAGCAAACTGTAACACTCTATATTTATTATTCTTTAGATTCATTTTGGATATCTTTTCATACTTTTTTTTTTATTTCAGCTTCCGAAGAAAACTCGCATCGTGAATATAACAGCGACTGGTACCGGATTTGCTTTTGTACAAGTTTCATCACATTATAATTTGAATGTGACAGGAGCTTGGCCTCTTTTTACACTAGATCCTCAAGTCACGAGAGCTTCAAATGAACATCATCTACAGCTCACCATTTGTTCAGGGTAAGATTTTTTCAATGCGAACTTTTACGAAATTTTGGTATTTTGTCTAATATTAAATTCAAAATGTTTTTAACTTAGACTTGTACCAACTAACGAAACAAAGGAGAGTAATATGGCAGTCATGGAAGTGAGTCTACCCTCAGGTTTCACTGTGGACATGGATTCACTGCCAAGCTTGGCAGCTTCGCACAATATCAAACGCGTAGAAACTAAAAACGGAGACACGATGGTTGTGCTTTATTTTGATGCGGTAAGATTTTTTTTAATTTTAGCCCAATATTCCCTAATAGAAGGTTGATTATGTGAAGACTGATTATTCATATTATCTTTTTTCAGATAAATGTGACTGAACTCTGTCCCACAGTTTCTGCCTTTAGAACGCACAAAGTCGCAAAGCAGAAGCCAGTACCAGTATCAATTTATGATTACTACGATTCAAGTAAGTAGATTTTGATACTTTTTTAATTATATAATTCAATATTGTTTCGGATTCATTCAAGTTTGTTTCTAATTTATGAAATGTTTTTGCAACAGCGAGAAGAGCAAGATCGTTCTATAATCCTACACCATCACACCTTTGTGACATTTGTGAGAGAGAAGATTGTGGAGATTTATGCCAATCTCAACTAAATCCAGGCGAAATTAGATCGGCATCAAATTCTCTTTACACTCCTTGTATATACTTGATATTAACGATCTTCAGTTTCCTCAACTTTTTTTAGATCTAGTTATTCTTTAGTCGTTAGGTATTAGATATATTTTAGGATAACGTTTAAGATATGATAAAACAGTGCCTTGCACCACAAGTGATAACCAAAGCGTTTTGACTGAAACAGGTAGAATAACAAAGCGTCTTTTTATTGCAATTCAACTTTGTAATGCATTTTTAAAAATATCTTGTGTTCTATCAGTTTTAGTCCTAAATTTTAAAAAGAATTTCTACCATTTGTACCTAAATCATGCAAGCAATCTCATCACTACAAAACATGTGTACAAACGCAGCGATAAAAAAGAGTAGGTACTCCTGAGTATGCCTATGTGTGTATTTAAGAATGTTTTGTAATATGAACTACTAATAAAAATGTATTATTGTTACCTATAATCGTGTTTTATCTCCAATTCTCCTATTGGGGATTTCAGTCTTGGATATATATTGAGGTTAGATTATCTTTCGTCGTGAACAGCTTTTAATTTTTGAAAATCTGTACAAATCGTACTAATACATAATGTGAAATTTTGTATTTTATTGATACTTTAATTAATAACTGTAAATAAACTCTTTAAAACGCAATAATTCACAAGTAATTCACTTTCCACTATATCAAGCTTTAGTAAATAAACATCAACACTGAAACTGACAAACACTAAACACTGACTAAACAGTAAACACAGAGTGAAGAAATACATATGTATGTACCAGTATGTACATACATAACCAGAACATAACTGACTTAAAAACTTGTCCAGAACATGCTCCTCAATTGCGCATGTGCGAGAAATATTTTCACGCAAATGGCGATGGCGTGTCTTGTCCATTTATATTAACCCGGTTTGTCTTCGTGAAATTCGTCTGGTGGGTCTGGTGAGTTGTTCAATTGTTTTCTGTTTTTTAAGTGAAAAAATTGACTGCGAAACAAAATCAAGTATCTATTGTTCACCTTCTATTTTTTTTTTACTAAAATAAGAGCACCTTTATTCATTTTGATGGCAAGTGTATTCACATTTGATTGTTTCCACTTGCCATAATGATTACATAAATGGAACCATCACCGACAGGGTTTTCCCTTGAAAATTGGATTTTGAATTCACGATTTTGATGATGAATGTCGTTTGTCGGTCAATCGTCTTCCGCATTGTATTCATAATAAAGATTGTGAAATAATTTTACACTGAAATAATACTGTCAAAATTTTGCAGTAGTTACTCATAAGGTCTGACAGTTCTGACTTCACTTCTGACTTGACTAAAGATCTTTGACTTGACCCACCTAATTGTAATTGAACATCATGTTAGAAAACTGACAATTATCTTTGGAAATTGTTTAGTTTTGTGTTATAATATGTTACAGCTTTTTACTTTATTCTTTGGAGATTCTTGGCAAATTTTGAATTCTTATTTTCAAAATTTTTTGCAGGGACAAGTCGCCGAACCATCATGTTGCGCAGTGGTAAAAATTTAATTCAGCTGGCTGCTGTGCCTCAGCAGCAGCAACAGCGTGGTATGGCCACTCTAAAACAAATTTCCATGCGACTAAAGTCTGTAAAGAACATCCAAAAAATTACCCAGTCCATGAAGATGGTGTCAGCAGCTAAGTACAGTAGAGCTGAGCGCGATCTGAAACAATGTCGTCCTATTGGTGACGGAACAAAGGCCTTTTATGAACAGGCAGAAATTGCACCACCAGAAGGCGAGCCTAAGAAACTCGTAGTCGCAATCACCAGCGATCGAGGACTTTGTGGTGCAGTTCACACCGGTGTTGCGCGTAACATTCGTGATGCCCTTCTCGCCAATCCTACAGAGCGAGAAAACACAATGATTGTCTGCGTCGGAGACAAATCACGAGCTATCCTCTCGCGATTGTTCGCTAAAAATATTCTTTTCGTGGCAACCGAGGTTGGAAGGAAACCTCCCACTTTCAACGATGCTTCGAAAGTAGCTAGCGAAATCATGAACAGCGGGTATGCTACTCGAGATATTTAATTTATAAATTAATTTTAAAAGTCGATATATTAAAATTTTGTTATATTGACGAAAGTAAAATCTAATTACAGATACAGCTTTGGAGGAGGCAGCATCGTTTACAATAGATTTAAGACGGTCGTTTCATACCAGGTGGACCGTCTGCCTCTTTACGACAAAAATGCCGTAACCAGCGCACCAAAACTCTCGGTATACGACTCGCTGGACGACGATGTAATCCAAAGTTACCTGGAATTTTCGTTGACTTCCTTGCTTTTCTACGCGATGAAGGAAAGTGCATGCAGTGAGCAATCGAGCAGAATGACTGCCATGGACAATGCCAGCAAGAACGCGGGAGAGATGATTGACAAACTTACCTTAACATTCAATCGAACTCGTCAAGCTGTCATTACCAGAGAACTCATCGAAATTATATCTGGAGCAGCTGCTCTCGAATAAATATCCTAGACGTCGATTAGTGTACTGTAGAGTACATACATCCATCGCGGGTAAGGTATCAGCAGAGGCATATTGTCGCGGTTGGTACCAATTGAATACAACTCACTCTCACGTGTCTCAAATTGAAAAATACTTGCAATTTACAGATTAAATTGTCTTGGGTCTTGTAAAAGGATCAAGCCTTTTTTCTTGTGTATCAGTTCAAGGCTCGTCGATAAATAAATTTGTTGAACGAATGATTGATTAAAATTATTCTTTTTGAATTTAAGTTTAAAGGCACTGCTCAGTCTCAAGGTTAATAAAAGCACTTTTCATCAAGTGACTTGTATCTTTTTCACGAGTTGCGTCCTCTACGCCCTCTACACTCTACTGCTTTAAGTTTTTCCTTACGACTTCTTATTTTTAGATTAAAAAACAATAGGTATCTTGAAAAAGTCTCTAAACGTGAAGTTGGTTTTCTTTTTTTCAGAAATGTCAAAAATACTTGATTTTAAAGACATAACCTTTCTGGTTCAATTTAATGTAAAAAGAGAATAAAAAGAATCATGACGACTCTTAAAGTGATAAAAAATCGTATCAGGTCAGTAGGCAATACCAAGAAGATATCACAAACGATGAGGATGGTTTCAGCTGCAAAGTACTCGAAAGCTGAAAAAGAGTTAAAGGAAGTGCGTTCCTTTGGTCAGGCTGCTACACATTTTTACGAACTTGCTGAAATAAATCCTCCTCTTCAACCGGAATCACAACTAGTTATAGCTCTTACGGGAGACCGCGGACTTTGCGGAGCTATACACTCAGGAATTGCAAAAGCCGTTGTAGTAGATATTGAACGATCCCAAAACTTGAAAAATAATACAAAAATAATCTGTGTAGGAGAAAAGAATCGTGTAATTTTGTCTCGTAGTTATCCGGAAAAAATTCTGTGGGTTGCTTCTGAAGTCGGAAAAAAGCCCACGACCTTTACTGATGCTGCTCTCATTGCAGAAGAGATTTTAAAAAGTCAAGCTGATCACAATTTCAAGCAGACGTTAATCTATTATAATAAGTTAGTAATAGATAATAACTGCCTTTTTTCCTGCAAATTGAAAATTATTGAATAACTACTATTTTAAAACAGGTTTATGAATGCAGCCACGTACAACGTTTCTACCATAAATATTTTCGAACAGCAGGCTATTTTCGAATCAAGCAAATTTCTCCTTTATGATGATGTCAGTGCCGAAACAATGAAGTGTTGGATAGAATTTGCAACAGTCGCAATGATTTATTGGCTTATGAAAGAAGGGACCGCGAGCGAGCATGCGGCTCGTATGAATGCAATGGAGAACGCATCAAAGAACGCTGGCGAGATGATAAGAGGATTAATTGTATCTTATAACCGTACGAGGCAAGCGTCTATAACTAATGAATTGATCGAGATTATTTCCGGGGCGAGTGCCGTAGAAAAGAATTAAATATCAATAATTTGTTTAGCTAATTAAATATTTAAGAACATTCGTCTGTTTTTGCCACTTGATTTTGTTAAAATGTTAATTTTAAAGAAGAGTATGTAATATAAATCAGACAAACTTCACAATATTTATTGAAGTGCAAATTATATATATATATTTTTATACTTTAAATTTCCTTTTGGTTCCGAGTTCTTTGTTTAACAGTTTGCTGATTGCAGTTTAAGTACCAATAAAAACCTAGACTAAGGAGCGTTTTCAGTGACTCCAGTAACTCAAGTTCTCACAAATTCTCATAACAATTTAAGACACATTTATTTTACCGCATTTGCACAAAACTTCGAGCACGATATTCCAGTTAATTCATTTCTCAATCTATGTACAACACTCTTTGTGAAAAGTGAGTCGAAATAATTGCCGCAATATATTAATAAGACTTGAGCTTTACAGACGCATTTTAGTTGACTACATGATGTATTGTCGACTCCAACAACTATCAAAGACGGAAAAAGAAGAGAAAAGTAAAAAATTCAAAATGTTGTGACGCAAACAAACACATCAGTCGAAATTGAAAATTAAGAAAAGACTTGAAAATAACTAATCAATGTTCAGTCGTACCAACATCAAGATTTTCACTCAAGCTTTTCCTTGAGGAAGTGAAAACAATAGAAATTATATATCTAGAAAAAAATGTGGGGTTCAGTTACTTGGCAACGAATTGCAAAAATCCGATATCCACCACCTTTGAACTTTGCTACTTAAATTCACAACGCTCTTTGACAATCGCTAATTTCATGAAAATCACACACAGACGACACGTTTTTGTTTAACATCGTGCTCGTGACGTATACAGTCTTAGGTTTTTCTGATAATAGATTTCAAATAACAGGCGATCAGGAAGAGTAGAAATCGACACTAAGAAAACATTCACCACTCTGCATCGCCATTCGCTTTTTGAAACACAAAGTCTTTGCCACTTAAGTTCATGATGCCGTCCTTTAAATAAAACTTCCACTTGTTTCTGCTCCTCGTAATCTGCAATTAACAATATATGCTTAACCTTCTTCCATCTAAAATTGTATTTCTATTATTACGTATTTTTTATCATTCTTTTACCTTATCATATTGGCACACAACGACATTATCTGTTTCGAATTGATCTGTAGGATCGTCGTCAGTAACATCATCTTCAGAATTTAGTGGTTCCTAGAAAAAAAAAATAATTAGTCTCAAGAAACGATAAAGATGTTTTTGAATGATAAGTTGTGAGAGGCTTACTTCTTCCCGAGCAGCGGCATCATCGTTCTCCTCTTCTTGAGCATCATCAAGATCCTCATCATCGTCATCGTTATCTTCTTCTTCCTCTTCTTCGTCATCATCCGAAGAGTCACCGAGGGGTCCGTCCATTTGCGCTATGTTTCCTTGCTGTGAACAAAAATTAAACTAAGATTAACTAAATCGAAACGAAAATTTTGAACTGAAATATGGCAAATATTACGTACTTGGTTCTGAACTGTTCGTTGAGCTGCAATGTTATTAGCAGATTGCGAAACGACTTGTAGGGGTTGATTGACTTGCACAGCAGTTAAACCTGCTTGACCTTGTAAAGTGGAATTTACATGTTGCTGTAAAAGCGTTGTCGCATATTCAGCTGGCAAGCCCATCGCTGCCGTGATAATAGGACCAGTCAATATTTGCTGTAACTGATTACCTGTCGAAATAAAAGATGGACCCATTACTTCATTATTTTAGCGATTTCCTTATTAAAAAATAAAACTGAAAATTACCAGCAATCGCAGAAGCAGGAACATGGATAGATAATACCCGCTGTTGGGTGTCGGCTTGAGCAGGTAAGGTAATTTGTATTGGCACTTGTCTCTCCATTACTGAGACTGGAGCTGTCGCAACTTGTTGTACAGGTTGCTGAATCGCTTGCTGATTCAGGATTCCTCTATTGTGTGGAAGTGCTTGTTGCTGTTGGGATTGCTGTTGTGATTGTTGCGATATGGAAGAGTTTCCAGTCGAAGACTGTTGACCAATATGATTCCCTACGTTCGAATTCGCTGCAAATAGACAGAATTTTGCTCTAGAGATTAAATTATTAATTTCTGAAGATATAAGATAATTCATCTTAAATTTTTTAAGCAAAAAGTATCAAAGCATTGTGTAAATATTAACCTTTACTAATATTTGCAGCCTTATGGGTAATTTGAGGTGGCTGAGGTTCTGGAGGATCTGGATTTAACTCAACAGCCTTGCTGGAGATTAATTTTGTCTCCCATATCTGTTTGAGTTCCTGCAAAACTTGCTCATCTACTCCTTCATCTAAAAATGCTTCACGAACCCCAGATATCACATCCTCTATAACGGTGTTATAAAGCTTTAGCTGAAAATAGAATGTGTTAAGAAAAATGAACTTTAAAATACAAAGAATTGATCATCCTTTAAATAAATTTCACAAGATAAAAATACCTAATCTTATCTTGTCGGTTCTGAAATTCAAGGTGAAAACATTGTCGGCTAATTTGATTTAATTGATGAAAAATCTTTTGCAGTAACTAATTACAAAAATCAAACCCCTTTAATGGAAATTGAAATTGGACTAAGATAAGTGAAATGCACGTGTTTAATACGTTTACATTGTTTACACAGATAAGATTTACGACAGTGGAAAAGTACGTGACATAATTGATTTCTATTGAAATGATTTTAACCGATTTAAGACTTAATGCTTTCGCCAAGTTATCTTTCAAAAAAATGCCACGTTAAGATGAAGAAAACGGAACAAAATTTGTCGCTCTTTTTGTAACTGGTTTATCAAATTGGGGAGAAAATTTTAAAGAGAGTGCAGAGATAAGATGCTCGTCGCTCGTCCAGGTAACCATGATACTTTGCTAAAGACGTGACACATGTATGTTAATGGAATTGCTTTCGCATTTAAAATTGCATTTCTCGTTACTCACCACACTGGTTTGACTGAGGGCCATTGTTGGATGATTCGTATTGTCAATCAAACGAAAAACAATATCAATATCAACCAATATCAACGTTGCCCCTCAATGCCGAACTATCCTGTCGTTCGAGCTCTTTTATACTTTCTCATCGGCTCCCATTGCACTGAAACATATAGAAAGCGGAATCAGCGTAGCCAACATTCTGCGAGGTCATGTCCCCTAGACCTGAGGTAACGAATAAAAACGATGCGTTAAAAAGAAAGACCAATAGAAATCAAGGTCAAATCATTTTGACGATAAATTGACAGTGTTGGCAACTCTGAGCAGAACGCCAACTGCCAACTTCGACTATATAATGTAGATATTGCCAGATATTGCCACCAAGTAAATATATTTGGCTTCCGGCCTTCCGCCTGCTTGATACATATGTAAAATATTGTCTACGTTATTCTGACGTTATCATTTTTAATTGGTAGACGAACTCGAATCGGAAGTCGCTATAATGCACGTGTTTTTCAAATCAAATTTTTAATTTAATTATAGTAATTATACAAAAAGACAAAAAAATTTGTTTAAAACTTATAAATTAATTTAAGTGAAATAATATTTAAAAAATATTTTTTATTCTTAAATAATGCAAAATATAATGCAACGTTTATGCAGTGCAAAATAATTATAATTTAAATTTTGGCGCTTCTGCGACAATTTCCAATTCCGGTTTGTTTATAGTGGGAGCAGAGTGGGAGGATGGGGTAAGCTGGGTAAGCTGTCAAAACAACTGTCAATTCACTCCAGAGTCCAGATTTTTAATTTCTAATTCTCTAGGTTGCTCGGGTTGCTTTGGTTGCTACCGTTGCTACGTTGCTATTTGCTACTTTGCTAGTTCAGCC
>JAUEJJ010000047.1:10305943-10327892 GCA_032164275.1 Synergus coniferae | reverse complement strand
TTGAATATTTTGGATTGGATTCGAAACTTCAGAAGACAGAAGCTAAACTTACATCTCGAGTATTCGAACGGTAAAAGTATTTAAGAAACTGTGGTTAAATTGCCCAATATGTTTGGAATTCCACACGTTGAAAGAATTCTTCCAAAATATTTCCTTTGGAAAAATTAAAACGGTTTACATGAAGTGATGATGTAACTTTAGGTACGGAAGCGGTATCTGTTATGCAGATCTCAAAGCAGAGCAGGAAGAGTATTTAATTTCATGTTTGAGAGATAAGATCAGTCTCTAATGTCGATGTTGTGGTTTTGGGAAGATATGGAGATGTAATTAAATAATTTTGATATCGCCAATGAGCGAAAGTAATCATTAATCTCTAGACGTAAACCGATGTGTAATGCAGTGTGAATCAACGGTATAGGGCTGGAGGCACTGGAAAAGGCTCTATACTGCTGGGAGGATGCTCTTACTGCTTTTAGTTCGACATTGAATAACGATGCTCTCGCTTTACCTTCCAAAGCTGATGCAGCCTTCACCCACGATGTCCAAGAGCTGCTGGACTTAGGATACCATATACAGAACAATGCAGAACTCCTCTTCATTGATCAGGTAAAGCATACATTCAATTTATTTCGGGCTGATTTAAAGATGTTATCTTCAAAATGATCAGCAATTAAATTTATAATCTTCCATGTCACATTTCTAAGCCTGGTCCTAGATTAATCGAAGCTTTTCTTCCATCCTCGTGATATGCAGCGCGCTGCATTGATTGCCAATTAATACATTTAAAAAATCCTTTAATTGATTCAATTTGTGCGTTAATTGGCGGGTGCATTTAACGCAATGAGTCACTTGATCCCTGGGGGAGATGAGTGATTATGCTGCTTCACACATGGAAGAAAGTACCTACTCGTATGAAGTCTAAGAATTCCATGATATCTTTGTCGAAAGATGACTCCTTCACTTAAACGACATATTTGCTCATGCAGACTTTCAGAATTTTAAAGGAGAACATTTACAATGATCTTTTCACTTCTTCACAATGTTAATATTAATTCTAATTAATTAACGTTTATTTGTGACTTTTATGTTTCAGCACTCTGTACTTTTCCGGAATGAAACCGAAAGTGAAGAAAGTCATAAGCCCTCGACAGTGGGAACTCGTTTGTCAACGAATAAAGAAAAACTCGAAGCTGCCTCTTCGCCAGAATCGTTTGCCTCTGCAAGGGATGGAGTAAGCATAGTTATTATAAAAAAATATAGGTTTTACTGTCTTTTCCCTATTCCCCTGTTTATCCCTTTTTTTTTAAAGAATTCATATTTTTTACTCTGTTTCAAAAAATATCCCTTTTTTTTCGTTATTAATTTAAACGTAGACTCATTGAATCAAGAAAACACCATAAGATGATTAAATTATTTTTTGTGTTGAAAATTCAACAATTTTTTATTAAAAATCCATTTTTTAATGTTAAATTTTGTTTAACAAAGCATTTCAAATTGAATTCCATGTATTTCAATTCGTGAAAAAATTAGCCTACTTTTCCTGTTTTGAGAGAATTTTGTACTGTGAATCCTGAAAATATATCTATAATTACGTATCTGCTTTACTAGAGAGCCGAGAAGAATAATCCCTGGGCCTTCTGTTTCCCAAATTATATTTTAATTTGAGATCATCAGAAAAATATTACTACCACTGTCCTCTTATTTTTCTTTAAGTTTTCGTTCCCCGTCTTCTGATTAAAAACTAATTAATAATTTCGTATTTCCTTATTCTTTCAGGTTGCAGACTTACGTGAATTTGAAGAGTTTTCTGAATTCTTCCCACACTTTGAAAAGCAAAAATTGTACCACATCGCCTTGAAGCAACACGAAGACAAAGGCATCCCCTGCCGGTACTTAAATCTTATTTTAAGTAATAATTTTCCTCGAGATCGTTTCAATTTAAATTTGCAAATGTTTTTCTCTTTAGGCGACTTCATACTGAGCTAGTGAAATGTGGTTCCGATGTTGAATATTTAGCAAAAGTGCATTGTTTGAGACAAGCTTACTCTAAACTTTTTGGCTGGCCAGCTGCAGCTGCTTGGATCGCAGATGTGGGTCGACAACTTATAAGCGACTTGATCATGTATGCAGATAAGGTGAGTATTTTACAATTTTTACCCTACAAGAATAAAATGATTTATTACTAAATAAGCTAAACCTTTATTGTTTTATTAAACAATACATGCAAGCGATAATACAGCCTTGAACTTACTTAAATAGAATAATAAATATCACCTTAGTAAGACAATTCATTCAAAGACAATGCTACAAATTTAAAAAATATTTTATTCATAGAAGACCGAATTCACTTCATGAATTAACATAGCGAAATTTTCACACTTTTTATGAATATTTTAAATTTCGTAAAAAATGTACAAATGTCGCCATGTACAAAAAGATTTTTGGCACGAAAATTGGCCAGTCTGATTTGAAATGGATTCGGTCAGAAAAGGATATTAAAAAAAATTAATCTTGTTTTAAAACTTCCAAATAGTCTTCCGCATCTTCGGTTTCGAAGTTGTCGAAGGACTTAAAGTCCTTGAATATCTGGAAGGCCATTATGGACCTTAAACACTTCTTCAGTTGTGAAGCACTCATTTCTGGATGCAAAGTCCTAGTAGCCAAAAGTATATTACCCAGAGAGCCTTGTGTAATTCTCGTAGTTAGCAGAAACTCAAATTTCTGTTTTCCTAAGTAATATTCTGCCAATTCAAGAAGCGAAGCAGTGGAGATGACGAAACCAGTTTGCACTGGTGTCCAGGAAGTGTTTTCTCCAATCCTTAATGCCCTGAAAATTGTGATGATGTCCTCGAGGGTTGAGCATCTTTCTTCGTACTCCTCTGCGTCATATTTAGTCATGGGACAACTTGGATACCTATAAGTCATTATAGCAAACCATTTTGCTATCACAGTCAGAAACCACGCTGTGGTTCTGTACATTGCTTCATCTCTGATTTTAAAGAGTGGATCAGTCGTGACTCTAGTCTCCAGGTCTTCTGGTTTCTGAATCACAGTAATTTCCTGGTCCCCATGAGTGTACAAAAGTTTTTCAAAAAGATTCAGATTCATGGAGCTCGCAGGTAGATCGTACTGTTCTTGAATTGAATCTGGAAAGTATATAACCTGCTTGTCCTTTAATTCAGAGTGTAGACTTTTTATCAAGTCTGATGGGTTCACGATGAAGCAGAGCTCTCGACTTTCATTTCTTGGATGAGTCGTGCTGTTTAGAGTGACAGAAAAGCGACCCGCTGTTATGTCAAAAGTCCTCCAAGCTGCTCGACGAAATGATCCCATATCGGAAGTCACACTGTGCACTTTCAATCCAGATTCTTCGGCTTTTTCGATTATTTTAAGGAGCACGACTTCCAATTGTGAGTCTCTGATTGTAGGTCCAATGAAATAAAAGGCAACTATCTGCTCCCACTGAATAGCAGCACCAACTAGCATAAAAATTAGGGCGTGGGTGGGTTCTTCACCCAGTTTTAGTAACGTTACATCCTCTCCAAAATCGCTGATGTCTTCTGGATTATAAGTACCTAATTCTACTTCACGGAAGTGCAAAGCGCAATCTCTCTCGTAATCATGTTCGGGATTGTCGAGTTTGTTTTTTAGTAATTCAAATATATTCTCCTGGATTCCGCTTTTGAATGGTGAATCCCGGAGTTTATCTCGAAGAACATTTGAAGATGGGAGAGGAATATTCAAACCCAATAAACAGACATAACCACCATCACCACAAGACATTCTTAAATCAAGAGACTTCTTTATTGTAGCCTCTGACCAGTTTATCTGACTTTTGTCTTTACTCTCCAGTGCTTCTATTTGATCAGGATTGAAAACTGTCCGTAAGAGCTTCCGTCTTTTGATTTTGAAAATGTTTTCCTTCTTTACACGACTTCTTAAACGATTGCGTTTAATTATCTGTGCTTTCAGCTTTGATTCAAGTCTCTTTTTCGTACATTCTAGTTTACTCAGCAATCTTTCATAATCAGAATCATCTTCTGAGGAATTTTCATTTACACTTGAATCGGAAATATTTGTAGATGTCGATGCTTTGCTAAAATCTTTGCCTTGCCCTTTGAAGCCTCGCTCATCAGAGTCTTCGTCATCTTGATTTAAAGATCCTACGTAGGGTTTTAGGGAATCTTTCGCCTTGCGCATCATGAGACGAGCTCTCTTGGTTTTCAAAAAATTGGTTTTAGCAAGTTTACTTTTGTTTAGTTCTCTCTTACTTTTTCCAGTTGTTAAATATAATGTTGGAATAGCATCTGCTCTCAACATTCGCGTTCCGTCGACTCGTTCCCAGGAGTCTTCTTCAAAGTGTATCTAAAATAATATATGATTGTTATTATTATATACTATTATTATTATACGTGTGCTACAGCGCGTGAAATCTATCAAAATTCCACAAAATCTTTTAAAATTCCTTAAAACCCCATAAAAATGGTTAAAACCTCTTGAAATAGCAAATTTAAAGAAATACCTACATCACATAATACTGATGAGTCAGTCGGCCGCCACTTTGGACGATTCATAGCAGTTTTCCATAATTTTCGTCTAATTGGATCAGTTGGAAAATGTTGAAAGGAAGCACCTGAAGTACTTGAACTGGCGCAACCACGAGCTGAACAAGTTGACATTTTTGTGGACTGCAAATAAATAAAATTAAGAATTAGATCACTGCTTTCTATTTTCTAATATCGTTTTTCTTTTGCTTAATAGATTATTATCAAGAAAGTTAATAAATTAAGTTTTTCAAAAGGTAAATACTTCGCTTTTTAAATCAGTTTCGTCAATAGAGATTATTTTTTTGAACAAATTCGATACTTTATTGTAGAAGGATCTAACTATAAATTGAATAAGAATTAAATTTTATGAAGATAAACAGAAAAGTTAAAATTTAAAAATGATTGAACGCACCGGATAACATAACCTAACTCATTGAGCGGAACAGAATCTCGATTGCTCCGAAAAGGAATTTCAATATTTACCTGTATTTACCTTTCTAATGGAATCTAAAAATTCGAAAACTTAACTACGTTGTTTGAAATTGTTATGAAATCCCGTTTTTATTCTACTTTTTTGTTTTTTCATATACAAAGAAGAAAGATACCCAGGAAGTATATTCTGGTATATGTGATATATTGTAATTTGTATGTATGCACATATGTATCTGTATGTCATATAGTTATACACATATATAAATGTAGGATCAGCAGCTGATTTCAAACTCACGTTTCCATTGGTGCTTTTTTCTGTTAAGGCACCAATCACGTTATAGTATCAAATAAATCATGATTCAAAATTAATTTACATAATTATGTAATTAAGCTATTCTTTTAGATATTGATGAACATTGACAAACAAATCAGGGACTAACATGAAATATCGAACACACAAATTGTTGAAAAATAAAAATACCGAATGTAAAAATGTCCGAATTTTAAAATATCGAAATTAGTTCGCAAATTCTTATAAATTTCCGAAATTTAAATTTGTCAAAAATTTACTTAAATTTAATTAACTAAATAATTAGGTAAATTAATTATTAAATATTTAAAACCATTTTGAGTTCTCTGACTCATAGGGTTTATAAATAATTCATGTAATTATTTTAAATATTTATTAATTAATTTATAAAATTATTTAAATTAAAATATGTTTCGGAAAATTTAAGTTTAGAAAAATTTGGAAATCGGAAATTTTTTAAATCGTATTCTTGCTTAATGTGGTAAAACGTCATTAGTTAATATATTTATTATTTTTTAGGATCCGAAGGATTACTTGATTCACTATGAACGAATGATGCAATTTTTACAAGATTCAAACAATTACAATATGATGCAAGAAGAGTTGTCAGCGAGAGGTGTCATGTGTATAAATTTTTATGACGTTCTGATGGATTTCATACTTTTAGATGCCTTCGAAGAAGTTGAAAAACCTCCTTCTTCAATTAAAGCTATTCTTCAGAATCGTTGGATATCTGCTAGTTTTCGAGAAACGGTAAAAAAATGAAAATCTGGAAATAATATAATATCTACGTATCTACATACAATATACAATACATATTTTTTTGAGGATGTATACATCCTCAAAAAAATCTTTTAAATCCCCTAGAATCCCTAGTAATTCCTTAAATTTATATTTAATTTTATATTTCAGGCAATAGGAACTGCAGTGTGGTCGGTTCTGATGGGCAAGAGACAAATGCTGAAGTACAATAATGGGTTTTTAGCACATTTCTATTCAATTTCAGAACAAGTCTCACCAGTGCTAGTTTGGGGCTTCCTGGGACCGGAAGGAAGTTTACGATCCACTTGCCAGTACTTCAGAGATCAGGTTATAGAATTTTTAGTAGACATTTTCAATTTCTTCAAAGTGAGATACACAACTGTCGATAGTCTTGCGGAAGATATACTCAGGGAAATGAAAGTCAGAGTCGAGAACATAAATCAAAGACTCTCTCTCGAAGGTTGTTAGGAAAAAAACTAGTATTTATAATCTACTATATGCTTTAGCAATTTAGGAAGTGCGATATAAAGACTTGTATCGTATATTCTATTTACATTATAAGTTAATTCGGCGACCGCGATGTTAAAGCTTCAGGGCAGATGTAAAAAGGGTGATCTAATTCACAAATCAACAATGTTGTACATGTCTTTAAGACTTTTTTAATTCTCGACATATATCTGTATTATTTATAGATTACAGTAAACCAAACCAAACTCATAAATTATTTGCATGATATAAGAAATTCTTTCTCAGTCTTTAAATATCTTGTGATATAGTAGATTTCCAGTTTCGTAAGAGTAAAGTTATAATTCATTATCTGTCTGTGGTATGGTTAATGAAATAGTCAGTTGTATTGACTTAACTACCAAGTGTTGTCCAAACGTACTCAATAGTAAAGTATTATGAAAAAGAAAAAAAAGAAGAAAGGAATTAGTTTGTTGGCCGGTTTTACATTCCATTAAAAGCTAAAATATCTGCGTCAAGGTAATGAAAGTATAAGACTTTTCGCCGGCTAGTTAAGGAAATACATTATTACATAATAAATCTTAACATTATCGATGAAACCCTTTTTCTATTAAAAGTATTAATTCTAAAAAAATTACTTTTTTTCAAAGGGCTTTGTTTTTGTAAATCTCTCATGTATTCTAGGTTTAATAAGTAGACTAATCAAATTTATTTGTATACACCAAATGTGATAGATTATTTACCGCATTTAATGCAATAATTTATTGACACTAACGTATACGAAGTATAATTTGTTTTAATAATTTATATATTTTTGAGTATTGAATTTACTTGCGAATCGAATAATTTGTTTTAATAATTTATATATTTTTGAGTATTGTTTTGGTATTGTATTTACTTGCGAATCGAATGTGTGACTAATTTGTAGATAATACAAATTTATGTATACTGAATTTTAAAACCAGATTTCTTGTTTGGGTACTTTATAAAATCATTTTTAATTAATGCGAATTTGTAACGAATATGTTGGTCTTTCTGATCGAATATTCTTTTTTTTTTTTGTATCGGTACTTGTGTATTTAGATTTACACACTTTGTTTTTAGTATTAAATAATTCAAAAAATTATTCTGTTTTCTTCTTTACTCTCACATATATATATATAAATTTTCACTTTATTAAAATTTATTCGAAATTTTACTTCACGTAGTTGTAACAGTAATAATATTAATAAAAAATTTCAATAATATGGGTGCTAAAGCCGATTTCTAACTTCAAAATTAAATTTCCTCATTCCTAAAGTTACTCATCTTAATCACATTTTCTCATAATTCTTTGTTGTAGTTTTTAAATCTCCAGTTTATCTTACGACATAGCTCCTAATTCTTATGAGTCAAACCAGGTATCGTAAAAGTCGTCATCCGAAGCCTCTTCTTCTGAGTATGGTTCATCTGGTGGTATATTATCTATCTTATTGATTCTCTTGTATTCCTGAAAACTATCTGTATCTAAAATAAAATTACAACACATTATTATTCGAGTATTAATAAGAGCGTTGGATTCAATTTCTAATTTTAAAATTATTAATTAATATGTACACTACTTACTAACGTTCCAAGGTAGTGGTTTCTTCCATTCAGGTTTAAGAACGCGGTCAGGATTAGCAATAATCATGGGTATTTTCTCTTGTTCCAAATATAGCCTCAGCCAAGCTGCACCTAAGATATTTTTTCATTTTAATTGAAGATAAATATTATAAATAAATTGAAATATGTACAAAATATATCTACCTATGTGTGCTTTGGGTATATAAACTCTAATTTCTCTTCCTGTATTCTTGTGCATACTTTTCTCTGGAATTACTGCTCCGAAAAAGTTTATAATAGCATAGTATTTTTTATCACTCATTAATGTGCTGTAAAGAGAGTTTCAGATTCAGGATTCTAGTTAGCTCATGAGGCTAAATGAGAAACATCTGAAACATATTTACCTGAAACTTAGTCTATCTCTGTCAATTCGCAGGTAGAAGTTTTTCACATCAACTAATTGTATCTGCAGACAGACAATCCCGTCTGTTTGATGCCATATTATTTTTGGAGTATTCAAATTACTCTTGAGAAGTGGTAGGGCCATTTTTATAATAAGAATCAATTAGCTTGACTTCATAAATCTGAAATTTTTTAATACAGATGATTTAGATGAGCTCTTTAACAATAAATTTATTTGAATTTATCAAAAATTGAATTGAGGAATTGAATTGGAATATTTGCCTTTGGCTGCCTTTGGAATCCACGGCAAAAAAGTAGTCACA
This sequence comes from Synergus coniferae, assembly GCA_032164275.1. NCBI lineage: Eukaryota > Metazoa > Arthropoda > Insecta > Hymenoptera > Cynipidae > Synergus > Synergus coniferae. Next base: position 10,319,067 of record JAUEJJ010000047.1, on the reverse strand, counting down.
CACTACCAAAACATAATTGATTAAATGCTTGTGCGTAAAGGATTGCACTTTTTATTCAGAAGTAAGTAAACCGGAGTTTTTTTATTTAGAAGTTACAGAAGTTTGCAAAAGTTTATTTATACCGGGGACTGAGTGCTGAGTCCAAAAATTGTAAATAAAATACATACTGTATGTTTCAAACCATTTCAAACCTATAGCAGAAACACGTTTTTAGGCGGGAAAATTTAAATTACAATTTTTTAACTTACATGTTAATAGAAAATATGCCACGGAACCGTGTTTTCTTTATTCCAGTTGTAATTTTTATAATTGCAATAAAGAAAACAGCGTTCTAGTAAATATTTTTCTATTGATATGTAAATAAAGAATTGTAATTCAAATTTTCCCGCCTAAAAATGCGTGGCGAGTTGTAAAGAGCCTTGCGTTCAACTGGTTATGTGGTATTTAGCGGTTGGTATGTATGTAATTAGCGTATGCGTATTCAGTTCAGACTTCAGACTTCAGTAGTCCCACTCCCCCACTGCAGTATTCGTTTGTCAGCCATTGTTGATGTATGTTGAATGTGAAATACGACGTTAAGAAATGTGATAAATGATGGAGTCAAATGAAAAATTAAACAAAATTTTTAACAACAAAAAAATGCCCACGGTTTCCGAGCTTAGCACAACCGTACCGGCCTTCCTGGGAAAACTCTGGAAACTGGTTGAGGACAATGAAACCAACAACCTTATTTGTTGGGCACCAGTAAGTTCATCCACTTGTTTTCGTTTATTACTTTTCACTCATCTCATTTTTCCGTTAATGACTATATTTTCAATAAATTTCATTCTATTCCTAACAACTAACAACAAAATATTACCGAAGATTTGCATTCTTTACCGCCCCGAGACACCTTCAGCTTTTACGTTTTGGAACGTCATAAAGCTGGTTTGTTCAATTTGTAACAAACGTATTTACAACGTTTTTATTAGGTACACTTTCTTACTTAACAAACATATATGGACTAACAATTTGTTCTCGTAATTCCCGTAAAAAATTTGTTTTTTAAAAGATTTGTTGTTTTCCAATTTACTTTCGGTATTTTTCGCTCCTTATTTGGCCATTTTTTCAAGCATGCAAAACAAATTATTTTTAGGGGGTTTTTTTGTAGTAAACTTATGATGGGAATTGATTTTTGATTTCGAGATAGTAGTTAGACTCGTAATTAGAACAATTAATTTTTTTTTGATAGGTTAGGATTTTGGGAATGATAAATCAAGAGATAAAAATTCGAAGTTTTCATGTTTTAATTATTATTTTTTTTTATTAAGGGTGTTGGATCCATGTTTTATCAAAAACATTTCATTCCTTTATTTTCCTTAAGGGATTGTGGGAGAAGTGATGTTAGCCAGGTATATTCCGCCTATTTATTCATAAATAATTAAATAATTTACATTTTGTACAGAAGACGGCAGTCGGTTTTATTCAGTTTTGTCTTCCTATGCAAAATGCCACATGCCCTTAAAAAATATAACTGGAAATTTTTTGGTTCTCTAGGGTTTTAAAATCCTCACTTTATTTAAAACATTTAAAACGTAGTACCGATACAGAACAAACAAATTTTCTAATTGTAATATATTTGTTAAGTAAAATGCAGAGATTGAATTTTGAGGTTATATCTTGGACCCAACGACCTGAAATACATATTAATTAATACTCTTCAATCATTTTTGAATAAAGCCAATTCGAATTTTAACCTGCAAAATGAAGCGAAAAAATATCTAACACTAATATTTAGTGAGTGAGGTGAAAAGTGTGAAACAATTAAATTTTGAGGTTAGGGCCTTTATCCAACACCCTTAATTTATTTCATTTGTATGAAAGATTTATCAAAACGGAATCCTAAATGTGTTGGATCAAAGTACATTCTCTCGCCACGTGACTTCAATCAAAATGGGAGGAGTTCAATGTCCAGGGTGGTCCAGGGTAGACGGGAAGAAAACCCAAACAATAAAGGCGAATTTAACTTAAAAATTTAAAAAGTATTAAAAGTCAACATTTTTACGCTCTATAGAGACATTTATATTTTAAAACGCAGGCTTTGTGTAGTCCGAGACTGGGCGTTTAATTGAGGTTTGTTTATAAAATACCGATACGCGACGATATAATTTCTTGGAAAGGTTTTCTTTTGTGAGTTGTGTATCACAACAGTCACTTGCAATCCTACCTTGGCACAATAATAAATAAATAAATATAAACATCTATTTCTAATATTCGTTGAGTAAAATGGAGAAATTGAATTTAGAGTTTAGAATTGTAGCCCAACACCCTTAATATCTCGAGTTTTAAATTGTTTTTCTTTTACAGAATGGAAGGAGTTTTTTCATTAAGAATCAGGCCCAATTTGCGAGAGATCTATTGCCTCACTATTATAAACACAATAATATGGCCAGCTTCGTGAGACAATTAAATATGTGTAAGTATTTCAATCTACGTTGAGGTCATTTTCATTGGTATCATTTTTTCAAGAAACACGATCGCGTGAAAATTAAAAAATGATAGTTTTTACAATTTTGAAGAAACCTTTTAAAAAAATTTAGATTAGTTTAGTTAAAATCTGGTACTGGTATTAATTTTTGAATTGGTTTGTCTACATTTTTAAAAATTAATTTACATTGTAATTCCTTTGAAACATTACATCTCTAAGTAAATAGATTAATATGATATAAAATAATTAATTAATCGATGAATAAATATCGAAAAAGAGTCTAATGTTTGCAAGGTAATTAAACGTTAAATTTCAACGCACTTGTACCAGAAGAGTAAGTTAATATTTGTTATAAAATAAAAAATAAGCAAACTTTCAGTCCGATTCTAATAATGCTGCCCGCGTTTTTCAGACGGGTTTCACAAGAAAGTTTCAGTTGAATTAGGTGGTTTGAAGTGTGATAGGGACGAAATGGAATTTGCTCATCAGTACTTTTTGAAGGGACATCCATATCTGTTGGATCACATCAAAAGAAAGGTTAACGACACTAAGTGCTTTAACTTAATAGATTAAATTCCTGCCATGTTTAAAGTAAAGCTTCACTTTTAAAATTAAAGTTTTTCTTCGAAATTCAACCTTCATTTCAAAATCAAATTTTTCTATTAACATTTAAGAAACCTACTTTCCCAAGACCTAATAGATAATTTTTAAAACGAATTTAGATAGCAACAACGAAGGGACAAGATTCATCGTTGCCTCCAATCAAACCAGAACTAATGAACAAAGTACTAACGGATGTGAAAAGCATGAGAGGTAAACAAACTCAATTGGATTCAACACTTGCATCTATGAAGAGGGAAAATGAGGCCCTTTGGAGGGAGCTTGCAGTTTTGAGACAGAAACATCTGAAACAGCAGCAGATTGTTAATAAACTGATTCACTTCCTCGTCACTCTTGTACAACCATCAAGAGGCCCTGGACTTTCTGTTAAGAGACGCTATCATCCGCTCATGATAGACGGTACTGATAGAGTGCGAAACAAAGAAAGTAAAATGAGTAAGGTAGTTACTTGAAATCAATTTTTGGGATATTATTATTTATAGAGTTGTTGAGAAAAATTGCCTTTTACAATTATTTTTTCTTATCAGGAGCAAACTTCACCCGTGGGACCAGTTATCCATGAGTTAGACATCTCCGAGCACGATTTAGATTCACAGTACATCGTTGCTGAGTTAGTATTTCTATTTTATTAATATTTTAATAATAATTCAATAATTTAATGGAGATATAAATACATTAATGTTATATTTATATATTACAGAATGTTAGACAGTCATCAGGAACCATCTATTGAAAGTCCCGAGCACCAAAGTCAACCGATCGTGGATGAAGAACATTCCGATGTGCTACATTTTATGGATTCGACTCAGATTCCCGAAAATATTCAGTATATTACTGCAGAAGAGAACGAAACTCTACAGAAACGTCGTAAAGGCAAAAAGAAGTAAGTCCCTTACTTAAATATGAACATCTGTCAAAAACTCTAGGAAAATTTTCCAAACCTTGTTCTGTTAATTTTTTCATTTACATTTTTATGTCTTAACATCGGTGGTTTTTCATGAATTCATATCTTAAAAAACCTTGTGAAGCATGTTTGGTTTTCCATTTAATTTAAAATTCCTTGTAATCTTAACCAATTTTTTAATAACAAAGTAACTCGTCCGCGTAAATATTCATTGTGATAATATATAAAACCGCGTGATAAATTATATTGATTTTAACCTTTTATTTAAAATATTACAATTTTCTCAAATTTTAAATTGTAATTAAAAGTCTGCTAATTATTTTGATATCATTTTCAAATTACCATCGCAAAACCCGATGACTTTAATTGAGGAAGTATTAATTTTTGACAAGTGAGCAAAGATGAAAATAATTCGAGACTTGTATTTTTTTGTAATATGAATTTGAATATTGCTAGGAGGAAAAACAACGTGCCTATCAAAATTGTGATTCCAGCGACGGAGAAAGGAGAAGAATCCAGGTTATTAAGTCACTTATTAGATCGTCTGGTGTTGGTGTCTTTTGATTTCTTACTCCTTTCAAAAAGTTTATGGTTATTTTCCCACTGCAGAATAATTTTTATTTGCTTTTATTCTCTCTTCTGCATGGATATTTGGCATTAAAGCTGCGAGCTAGTCTTTTCAGAGTTTATTTTACTTGAGTTTGGTAAATTTCATTAGTTTTTTTCTTTTTTTTTTTCTAGCAGAACATTTTTAGAAAAAGGTTTCTCTCTAGATAAGTTCAAAACTATTTTCATTAATCGTGTATGTACTTTTTTTAAGTAGAATCTTGGATCGCTCCTCTCTTTGGTTTATTAACAAGATGTAAAAAAAAGCCAATTTTAAATTGTCTGTTAGTTTTAAGTTGATATTTCTTATTCATTATATTACTATGTATGATCTTTTGGAATATTAGAATGTTGAATAATTCTGTGTTTTTAATCGTTACGTAGATCTACAAACGTATTCTTTTAATTGCATGTTAGTTTTTATTCTTTAGAAAATAGCAGGCTTCACAGGGCTTTGGGAAAAAAGGGCACATAAGGTACTATTTTAAACTCAAAAAGTACGCTTTTTTTACAAAAAATAGATAGTTTTACAATGTGAGAAGCAAAAAGGAAAACAAGTTTGTCATTGTGGTTTTTTTTTATATAATAACTTAGTTTTACACCAAAATAATCCCAAAATATCCCAAAATTAGAATTCTTTTGAATAAAAAAATTAATTTTCAACTAAATATTTAAATTTTCGACGATAAAAGTGTATTTTAAACCGAAAAATATTTTCAAAAAATAAATGAGTAAAACTGTAATTTTCTTGAAAACAGGGGTAAAAGGGGATAAATAGGGGTATGGGTAAAAATTCTGAAGTCTGTAAATCTGTCCATATTGTAATTTTTTTTTTAAATTTTACATTATTGAGTGAAAATAGGGTACTTTAGAAATTAAATTTTGAAAAAAGGGACCATTGGGGATATTGAGATCGGTTTGTGAGGCCTGATATAAGCACTTGATTTTTTTTAATTTATGAAAGAAATTAAGAAAATAACAGCAACTTAAAAATTTTGTTTCAATTTTTCAATGCTTTGCTACTACATAAAATGATTTATGTACTTAACCTTTTAAATTAAAAATTGTTAAATGTACAGTTGTTTCATGTGCAAGTCTGCAATTTAAACATCCTTTAATGTTAAAAACTGCTCTCCTTTTAATAATTTAAATTAGATAAGAGACTGTTTAAGGGTGTTGGATCCAAGTTCTAATCTCAAAATTTGATGTATTCATTTTACCCAACAAATATTGTAATTAAATATATTTTCGATTATATTTTGAGGTCGGAACTTGAATTCTTTGTTTTAAACAAAAAGCGAAAATATGTTTAATTATAATATTTGTTGATTAAAATAAAGAGATAGAATTTTTAAATTAATCATTCGATCCAATACTTTTAACTCGAAAATGAAACTTACCAACTAAATCTTTTTTTTTTTTCAGGGAGGAAACGATCATGCTCGAAGTTCCTCAGGAAGAAGAACCCGTGACGATCACGGTCTCTGAAAATAATTCGACAGCTTCAAAGCCTGTTCCACTAGCAACAGTTCGAAGCTCGAAATTAGCAGCGATGGCAGCTAATTTGAACAAGGATGCAGAACAAGCATTAGATCCGGAATTAAGTTCGGGTGACCTTGATGACATTGCCGAAATCGAGGAAGAAGTTAGAAACAATCCAGAAATGGTCAAGTTCGAAGATATTCTTATTATTCCAGAAATTCTGTCAGATGAGAATACTGAGACTGGAGAAAATAGGATGACGAGTAGAATCAGCAGCCCGAGTGAACGCGGCAAGAATTCAAATAGTCCAAGTAGTGTACGCAGTTTTGAAGCTGAGGAAAATGCTGGCAAGGACCCGACACAATTTGAATTTGCTTTGAGTAGCAATAATAGAAATTCAGAGACCGATCAAAATGCGGCACCAACTGGGGCAAGCACAAGTGCTTCTACAAATAATTTATCATTAAGTTGCGTCAACCCTTCGGGCTTGGCCGATGATGAATACAGGTTAGCACCAACGTAAGTTAATTTCAAAGCCTGGATAATCAAGATTCATCGTTAATATGAAACAATTTATATTTTAATGAGAAGCGATATTTCAATTCGTCAGCCTGACTTTTCTAGAGAGTAATTTTTAATCTATAAAAGATAAAATTAGAAATCTTCCTAATTCAAGTTTATAAAATTTGGATTTTCAATTTGGAAGTCTTTAAATTTCACTTGACAAGTCAGACTGAAAATATTTCCAAGGGCGGTTTGCCTTATAATACAATTTGAAAAGAACGGGCAAGTATTAAATTTTTATAATTTTCAATACTCAATTCACTTTCTATTAAAACTAACAAGGTCATTTAATTTAATTTTTCCTTTGAAATCTAAATCTCAGACTTTTATTTTGTACCATAAACCAATCTTTAAAGTTTCAGTTCCTTAGAAGGCTGATCTTCATTTGCGTCTCCCTAAGTCTCTAATTTCGTTTTCCCTTCACTAATATATTTTTTAATTTCGAGAAATAAAAGGTATGTATGGGATATGAAATATACTATAAAATAAAAAAAAAAAGATGAACAAGAAAAAAATCCTTACAAATGAAAACCTAAATCAGTTTCGATTGAAAATAATGGACCGGAAAATTTTCTAATTTTATTCATAATTCTTTCTCGTGAGGTGAGAATTTAATAAATTATTTACTGCTTTAATAAAAATAATTTAAACCCTTAAAATACAAAAAATAAATTGGGAAATATTGCCTTTGGGAATTTATCGCTTGACAAAATGGTTCTTAAACTAATCTTTGCTTATTTATATTTAGAGCGGAAGTTGACAGCCATCTCGAAACAATGCAGAGTGAGCTGGAAAATTTGCGCGAGATTTTGCGCGGAGAAGGTTACAGTATTGATGCCAATACATTGATTGGGGTATGTAGTTATTATTTGATCTAAAATCGCTTGAGTCTCTATGGTTTTATTGACTTTCTGGTAATTCTCTTATTTTTGTATCTAATTAATCAAAAATCAGGGTGGCCATAATATTCAATTTTTCAGTTTCCCTGACTTGTAGATAAATTTTCCTGACAGAAAAGTTTTAAAAATTCGAATATATTTTCAATAATTTTATCAATATTTTTTCAAAAATGTCGCATATCATTTTAAATCTTTTGAAATGACTGAAAATTCTACGGAATCTTTTAAAAATCATAAAAAATCTCTTGTTAAACCTCAAAGAATACATGGAAATTCTTTATAATGCTTCGAAATGCTTGGAAATCTGTTAAAATATGTAACTATATATATAACATGACAAAAATAACATAATTATTACACTCAACCCTAAAGAGTATTCCTTTCGAGTTATTACTTTCTTAGAATTTGCGTCAGTCGCATATTTACATGAGGGGAACCGAGGCGTCGAGAGGAAACGTTTGTCCTGCCCTTAAGGCGCCGGGCCGCGAACTCTGCGAACCTATTCTCAGTAACACAGCTTGTTTAAGTTTCGAAGACCCTTGCCTTAATTCTAAGCGAATTAGAGGGTTACCCAAGACCGGAAATAACTCAAAGTTTGAATGTATTATAATTAACTGATAATTAATATATCAATTTCTATTTTCTCTGACTTTCCTCACTTCTCCGATATATGGGCCATCCTGAAAATTCATCCTAACGTTGCATTCTCAAAATAAATATTAATTAATCATTATTCTCAAACCCAGGAATGAATTTTATTTTGAACTTGAATCTAAATATTCAGTTGAATCAAAATTTCCAAAAGAAAGCTTGTTATCAATACGCCATTAGAGATTCATTCTGAACAATTCTTTATAACTCATTTTATTTCTTGTTCGTACTCCTATTTTATTTATAGTTACAATTTTAACTATAATAGGTAATCTTATGAGAATAGTAGTATCCAATTTCTAAACTAGCAATTTTATTTTGAAATACATAAGTACGCTCAGAAAAGAAGTGGGAACAATCGTCTTTTTATAGTTCCACCGATATTAATATTTGTATCATACAGGCTGGAACTATAATTCAACCGAAGCACGAGGAGCTTTTCCTGGTGCAAAACAAGGCGCACGATGTGAGTCAATTTTGCACACGATTATAGTAAACTTTTTAAATTGAAAAACTCTTCCATCCTCAAAATTGAAAGTTACACTTTTTATTTGAATTTACGTTCTCGAATTTCTGCTCTGGTAGACACGAAATTCTCATTAAGATCTCTTGACTGAATGAAAAATTTAAGTTACCAGTCATATGAGTTTAATTAAATAATGATTCACAGATCATTTCTCAGTTAATCATGCAAAGGTTACATGGAAATATTTTCTAAATGCATCTAAACAAAATTTGAATGAAATAAAATTCTAATCAAGCGCTTCAACGATTCTGCAGTTATAGCTGCTCCCGGAAATCTGTTCGTTTAGCGCATCATATTTCCAATAGGAAATTTCGGTCACTGAATATAACCAATGTTTCAGAAATGTTTGGGGGCTCAAAAAAACTAGATAGGTAAAGTACAACTCCATCAAGTTGAAAATTTAAATATTCTATCAGATTTTTAATGACAATTGATAAAAGAATCTTTTCTAGAGGACTTCCAACTTTTTTTTAGAGGATTCCAACTTTTTTGATCAGTGATATCTAAAGCAGTCTTGTTGAAACGAAGAATATGTATATGTAACTTATTTTTTACTTATCACAAATCATTTTCCCGTGTAACTATTAATATTATTCCATATAGAAGTGATTTTGAGATGGCGAATCATATTTACATAATTTATAGGTTTTCTATTTTGTTTTAGTTGTTTGGAGCCGATGATCCGATGTCATTTGGAATTCCCATGAATCCAGATTTGAATCCTCATTCGAATAAAGGGGATAAGAGCGACGGAGAAACTATCGGTAAGAATTTTTTTAATTTCATTCGAAATGTTTAAATGTTAATTAAAATGGAAATTAATGAATTAATTTAATTTAAAAATTTTGAGTTGTGGTTAATAATTATTACTTTTTTCTCGTTCATATGGTCAGTTTTTTAAACTCAAATTTGTAACGCTAGAAGCAAAAAAGAAAAGCAATTATGTTCTTGTGGTTTTTATGTATATAAATTAGTTTTAAAAATACCTCAAATATCCAAAAATTATAATTCTTTTGAGTAAAAAGAAATTAATTTCCTTCTATATATTTAAATTATCAACTAAAAAAGTGAATTCTTAACGGAATAGATCTAAAGTCTAATCTCAAAATTCTATTTTTTCATTTTACGTAACAAATATTATAATTCTATTTTAAAAATGAGTACAAAGCGAAAAAATATCTAATTATATTATTTGTTGAGTTAAGTGCTTAGTGTATCCCAAATTCCTGATATATTAAATATGTTATTAAATTTACAAGTTTTATTGTCTGACCAGAGCAATAGGTTAAAAATAGCTCGAGAAGAAAATTCTCAGATTTTTAAACCCATTGTTCTTCTCGCAAATTCTTACCAGAAAGCAAGTTTCGAATGGTCTAGAAAGAATTGCTTCTGAGGTTATCATACATCATGAAATCGGATCTTCATCACACCAATTTTAAAAATCACTACAAATTCACTTCGGTTTTCATAATCTTTTACATTATTCAGATCACTAGTCGGTATGGCGTTCAAATTTGGTTAAATTTGATTCATAATCGACAAAAACTACTTTTCGGCTTAAAATTTCAGAGCTCGACACTGCAGTTTCGATTTTAGGATTTTTTAGTCCACTAATCTTTACAGGTTCGCCAACGGATAAACTCAATAATTTCAAGATTAAAACGGATTTAATCTCATATTACGCGATTTTTCAATTTGCTATTATATATTTGTATTTTTTAGTACGTTTTGTCTTCATGCTTACAAATTTAGATTCGGAGTAGTTTTTTATTTTGGTACTTAGGCTCATTACTCGACTGAAATATATAACTAATATTAATTTTGAAATAAAAAGCTGAGCATTCCTACCACTTAACGAAAAATAAGTGTGGGAAAATTCAAATAGTTGTATATTTGAGAGTTTAAGTATTCATCTGAATAAAATTGATTGATATTTATTTTCTTTAAATTATATAAAGTAATAATTAAACTAAATGTTAAGTTTATGGGACATTCTGATATTGAAAATCGTAACACTCAAAGGCAAAAATAAAATTGTTAAATTATCAAACCTTGACTTAGAAAAAATTACCAATTCCTAAATTTCCAAAGTTTTTGTCTCTAATTTAAATATGTTTCCCTATTTACAGACGGAAATTCCGGAAACAGTGGAGGAGAACTCATGGCTTATAATCCAATGTCAACTTTAATGGATTTCGACGATATGTTTTTAAGCGCCTCAACTTCGCCACAGAATTCTGTCACAGATATCAGACCCACTGGTGCTTTCAGTTCTGATCCTCTGGAATTGGGAGATAGTAAAAGTTCGATTCTGGACTCACTAATTGCAGCTAATAATGATCAGACATCGAATTCATAAACTTTTTTTTTCATGGTAAGACTTTTTACCGTGTTTTAAGAGTGTTATATTCAGGTTCTCATTTCAAAATTTGATTTCCTCATTTTACTTAATAAATATTATAATTTGTTATTTTCTCAGTCTATAGTGCTACTATTTTTTTTTTAATTAGAACTATCTATAGAACCAAAAAATATTTAATTTATATACTTTTTGCACAAAAGGAAAAATTCGAAATCTAAACTCAAAATCAAATTCCCCATTGTACACAACAATAATTATTAGGATTAAATATCTTTTCATTATGTAGATGTATTCTGTAAACCGAGGAAATTCAAATGAACCTATAAATCCAATTTTTTCATTTTATTAAAAATGTCTTAAAATTACAAATTTTTTTGCTCCTTGCCCATAATTCTAGGAGAAATCCGAACTCATAAAATGAGGAAATCAAATTTTCAGGTCAGAACTTGGACACAACATCTATCCTTAAATTGATAACTTTATAAACTTAAATTCCTTAAATTAAAAAAACTAGAATTTATTTCAGCATGGTCTGGTGACTCATAATTCGCAGATTTCCAAGACTTCTCCATTAAAGGAAAAGCGAATATCACTTTTTAAGATAAAGGATACTTTTTTTAGATGACATGAATTCGACTTTTGCAGAAATAATCACACAATACAATATTCCCGTTGTTAACAAAACTTCACTTTCGTCAGCGTTTGCGTCTCTAATTGAAAGATACTCGTCGAAACGTAAATTGACTTTCTGTAAATACGTAAGGTTTTTTTAATTTTGAATCAACATTGTCTATAAAAATCGAAAGTTCAAGAGTTGATGAGTTTTAAAAGTTTGACGAGAAATTGCTTAAATGAGGCGTTTTAGTGTCTTGTCACATAATTCTTCGTTAAAATATATATATACATATATATATATATAGGTAGAACTTTTTTCTACGTTGTAAGTCGACTTAGTCTCGAACAAGCACTTGCAATTATTTTTAAAGTTTTATTTTTTGTAATAAAGTTGTAATATAAAAATACTAAGAATTTGTCATAAGGAATAAAATCGATATGTAGGTGACTATTATCTTTGTAAAACTGAACTCATTTTTCCGCTTTTTCATCCCTTATTTTAATTTCGTGTTATTTTAAGAAAATAGCCATTTAAGATTGAGTTATTATTTATACTCCTTCCTTGTTTCGTTATTTTTAACACGTTGAATGCCACGCCAATTTTATCCCAGTTGATTGCCTGTCACCGGTGAGTCGGTGACCCCCGTGGCATTCAACGTGTTAAGAATACATCTCAATAGGTGAAAAGTGAAAATGTTTTGTTATTAATTTAAGTCTTAAAAAATACAATGGATATTACTGAAAGATTTTTGTTATGTTGGAACCTAATAATATTTTTATACTAGAGAACCAACACGTGCGCGATTATTACTTTTTCCTTTTTACTTTTTACTTTTTCCTTTTTACTTTTTCCTTTTTACCAAACATCAAATCATTCAAAAGCCAATTAGGTTTGAAACAGTAATGTACTATAAATGCGAGATTTTTGGGACATTCAGATAAATGTGCTGCAGTTATATTCGCCAATAACTTTATTTTTTAAGGGAATAGCCAGAATTATTCTGGAAATTCATCAGTCAATTATCGAAACTCATTACAGACCAGGAAGACTACTAACTTCTGTTACAATTTTGCAAAAAGAGTGTGATAGGTAAAATGAATAATAACAATAATAATAATATTTTTTGAAGAATTTTTTAATGAAACTAGAGAACCAACACGCACGTGTAGCGCGCAATTATTACTTTTTCTAAATTATTATTAGTCTCTGTTATTAGTTATTATAAATTATAAACTATTTGATGATTTGTAGCAGGAATGATGAATTGACGGAATTGACCCCAAACGCGATGCTCGAAGCTCGAACTGTAGTTTGTGTCCTGTATGTAATATGTTTACTTTAATATAAATTGAAGATTTTATTAATAAGCTATAATTCAAACCCAAAATTTAAAAATTAGTTAAGAAAGCCATGGTAGCGACTCGCG
>JAUEJJ010000047.1:10288077-10299253 GCA_032164275.1 Synergus coniferae | reverse complement strand
TATTGAATGTGTTTTTTCGTGCAAAGAGAAATCCACAAAATATGTGATACTTTTTTTCCATCTATTTTTGATTCCCTTAACATCTATAAATAATACTGAAAGTTTTTATTTACTTAATAATTATAGCCAATATTGCTTAAAAATAATACAAAGTTGCAGTATTTTGTTTCTTGAATTAATATAAAATTAGCGAAATATTTATAAATTAAATAATGTGATACTAAAAGTAACAGTAATTATAAAGTAATTATTAAAAACTGCTTTTAACTCCCTCCCCCAAGAGTATCACGTATTTTGTGGATGGCACCTCACTAAATTTGTAAAAATGCTACGCTGTTCCAGAATCATCTGAGAAGGATTTCCTGTAATATGTTGAGAAAAGTCCAAGAGGATAAAAAGGTGTGTTAAATATTAATTGTGTATTTAGATACATTCTCAAAGAATATAAACATTTTATATCATTACATTCAGAGTTATAACAGAGTTATAACAGACTTAAAACAAGAGAAGGTGGGGTTGAAGTTTATTAACAGTAACATCTGACTGGTAATAACTGGTAATAATCAAAATTCAAAATAAGATTAATTATATCGAATTTTTCTCTTGAGAACTGGGATTTATTACTCTTAATACTTAAAAATGTCGTAAAGAAGGCACTGGGTGCATAGTTTGAATTTTCCCGCCGTCATCTTTGATACAAATACAGACCTGAAATTAAAAAATTTTTATATGCCGGGAACGAACCTTGAATATCAGGGAATTTTTCTGGGCGTACATTAAGAGTGCTCATTTTTTAAATAAAATTATGCGTACAGAGCGAGAAAATATCTAGTTTTAATACTTCTTTTTGTAAAACGAAAAGATTGAATTTTGAGGTCAAAAGAATTCTTCGTTTTTTATTATTATTACTAAATTTATTTTATAAAGGGGTTAATTTTATTTTTCAGTTGAATTTGTTAATTTATTCCAGTAAATTGCATCCAATGGAATTAAAATTTAAAAAACCGGATTTTAAATAATTCTGGACATTTAAAAAACCCCACCCTCGAGATTATTAGTTAAATATCCTTCCGGGGTCGTGAAAGCGGCGCTACAATCGCATAATTGAGTCGGCTATGGAGTATGGAGTAGCGAACCACAGAGCGAGCAAGTAAACGCCATTTTCTGTGTTTGCGGGTGAACTCCGCGAGTTTGTGAGATGTTCTAATCCAGTTTTTTCGAAAATATAAAGTGGTGCTCTTGTGAAACAGTGTTATGTTTGGATACGAAGTACAGCAAGCACTGGATATGGTGAGTTCAAAAAATCGTTTGATGCACGAGAGGCCGACAATCTTGTCACCGTTGCTCTGTTCTTCGGTTAGTGGTGTTAGTGTCGAGTTGGGATGGGTCGCTTCTGATTCCACGATAGATAAATTAATCACATTTCTTGTGACATTCAGAAGCTCCACGCGACGTGGAAAGCGATTCGGGTCAAGGAGCAAGACAAGTGTTTTGCCATCGTTTTTTCCGAAAGGTACATTAATCCCGTAAAGGATACAGGGGCGTAGGTTCGTGGCGGCACATGGCCGAAGGGGCGCCGGCTATCCAGGGGGTGGTTTTCCTTTTTGTGATCAGCTCGAAAAAACTGTCCAAAGATTTGTCTACTGGATATCCAAACGGCCACTCCCGATTTTTTGGTTTGTCATTTTGAAACGACTCGCGGATTCTGAGAGACGAGATTGTGACTTTCCAATCTGTCAAAAGGAAAAAAAAAAGGATAAAAAGATGTATAGGCTAGGAATTATTATTGAACGCTTCTCAAGGTTCGCGTTGGAAAATTGATTTTGCACGATTACGGAATTGGTGTTTAGTCTTGTTTACATGGTACGCGAGTCGAATTAATCAACTTAATTGGACAGTTTGATGAGTAAGAATTGTGAGATTGATACGGCGGATGAGAGTTTGAAATGTTTTAAATTAAAAGTAATGAGATTACAGGTTTTTGGATAATGTTCTTTTGGTTCAATGACCTGAGTTTGATCTTATTCTCATATCAACTTGAGAGGGCAAGAATTATCTCACGGTTTTCGCGTTGTGAAATAGTGACAAGTTGTGATTGGTGAGCTAATCATTTAATTAAGGACTAAGTAAGTTCCTACCAAAATTGCTATCTCACTTCTGTTTGCTATTTTTTTTTATGGTTACAGATGAGAAAAAGTTTTTGGTACAAAATGCTTAATAGAAAGTTTTATCTGAAGACGCATGCAAAACTATTTACTAATAAATTAAATCAGACTTGGTTATCACTGACAGATTCTCGTGTCGTTCGATAAATTTGCTTTTAGGTGCCTGTGAAATTACAAATAACTGCATTAATGGAAGGTGATGTCATTTCTCGGTTTAAAGTTTACATGATTTCTATAATGGGGATTAAAGTTTTTCCCGATTGAAAGACACGTGTAAATCCTTTTCAGATTAGTACATTCTGTGCGTCACGTCCCTCTAGTCCTGGAATTCCCTAAAAGCACACGTAGGAATTTCCTAGTTGATTTGTTTTTCATTCTTTTCTCGTAATCTTTTTTATGGCTGAAAAGTAAACTATTCGGTTGATAATTTACTTTTTTGGTTAAAAATACTTGTATTAATTTTATTCAAAAGAATTTTTTATACCCCTACTTTCATGAAAAAAAAAACTCTATTTCACTTCTTTTGAGAGCATTTTGTTCTGTGAAATTCACTTTTATTGCAAATATGGTAAATCCACAAGTTTCACATTCTGAGAAGTGCATAAAGAATAACGACTCTGTGATGCTGGAGAGAATCTCACGGTTAGCACCGAAGGACAAATGATGCGCTTATGCTTATTCTTGGCAGGCTTCCAATTCTAGAATGGATAAAACTGTGTCTATACACTTGTAAAAACGAGAACAAGGAATTTCCTTCTCCCTGGTAACTTTGCTTCAAAATCGAAATAACCTTTTCCAATTTTATTTAAGGGGCCTGTACTCGGCTCTTCTCAATTTGCATACATAATTTTCTTGCTCAGCTCAACTGGGAGTCTATCCTCTATTCTATTCTTTAGAGTTGAGCAAAAACTCCACTCGTGAAAGTTACTAAAATTGAGCAATTTTTTAAACAGGACTTTTGTTGTCTTATTTTGGAATATTAATGTCGATCTTTTGTTACGCTTTTTCAAAGTTGTGAGAAGGTTCTATGCAAAATAAACAGAATAATGCACCATGCACTCTTATTTGCCAAGTCATTTATTATTATAAATCAGGTTCTTCGTCATGCATTAAGTAGCTTCAAATTGTTCAACGAGTGCATTTTCATGCATTTTTATAGGGAGTTCTCGTTGAATTATTGATTAGACCTTTGATAACGGTTAAAAATTTCCATTGTAATATCATAATAAGTGTAATGTGATTTTACTATACATGTTTTGTATATTGAATTACAAGAAAAAGTAGAGTTTCCTGTACATTTTGTACTATAACGTGTTGTAGAATCACATAAATTTTTAACAGTATCCTTTATTTTAGACATGCGCTCATGCTGATAATGCATTTCATTTCTTTTAATTCATGATGTAATTATTAGGTCTTACGTGTGCTATGAAATACTCTTAGTTTCCCTTGTTTTGGGAGAAGAATTCCTTCTAAGATTGCAAGGATATTTAACAATCTTTTGATTCTTATATTCTGAAAATGACTGAAATGCACGTCGATTTCCATGGATTTTGCAGCAGCGCGGAATTCCGCGTAAGAAACGTTTTATTACACTCTGTGAGTTCTAGGGTAAAAAACGGGACTTGGCACGCTTGAATGAACATGCGTCCGGGAAATCTGAAGTTGCATGAAGCACTAGATAATAAATTCTTAAATACTAGATAATAAATTCTTAGCTTGCGTCTCCGAAGATATTCCAATTCATTGCATTGTTACTGTTCTATAAAATAGTTGTTTATCACCTAGTATTCAAAAATGGCCTAATTTTCTATCACTAGACATTCTTTTTAACAGAGGTGATATTACGTGACATGTAAGGTGCATTGTCCTGTATTTCGTTTGAAACTCGCAAAAAACAATGAACGAAAGGAAATATTTAACGATGGTAACATTTATATGACATTCCCGAGTGGAACTGATGTTAACCGTCTAATAACATCTCATTTCTAATTAAGAGTTGATCCGCGAGTTGGGAATCACTGACGAGAATGAGTCTTGCATAAGAAAGCACGTGCGCGAATGTTTGAATCGCCATTCGATGTTGTTTGAGATCTGGAGGCACGGCGAGAGAGCCATTTGCATTGCACTTATGTTAGTTGTACGTTATACAATGTACCTTGCATCTTTGTATATTCGAATACGTTTCGACATCCCACTTGTCTAGGGTGAAACTATATATGTATGCAAATTAGAGGCACCGGAATAGAACTAATCCACGTATAAAAATCCTGTTGTCTGACCAAATACAAATTCATGTAGAGGAAGAAATGGGTAAAGGTTTATGTAAAGTCTTTGAAAGTTCTTCAGAAGAAATTGGGAAAGGTGACAGTCGTCTAGGATCAGTGAACCATCGAAACGGGAAATATCCGGAAAATTTTCATGCAAATGCTCGTCACTTTTTTGGTCAAATCAGCTTCTATTTTTTTATTATGCAGTCTTTTGTTTTCTTTTACCTAAATATACTTTTAATCAAACATAATTTTACCTAAACATATTTTCCTGATATGAAATTTATGTAGTTCAACAATCAAAACTTCCATTACAATAGCTTTATGGTTGTCTGCGTCATGACAATAAAAACTTCGATAAGGAAGTTCACAGCGCTCATCAATAGTCACCAGCTGTGTCGCGAATATGTAAAGTGAATGTAAATTTAATGAACGGCTGCACAATTGTTCTTGCATGCGGTGTTGATTAAAGTGCGATATTTTAATTAAGTTGTAATGCATTCTGTCTACTTTGTTGATCTCAGAGAAAAACAAATAACAAAAAATAAGAAGGGTAAAGTGAACTAGATATGCACATTCCACAACGTCTGTATTTATCTTATTACTTTTAATGGTTATGCATATAAGCATTTTATATTCTGCTTGTGGGGCCACCATGCCTTTGCGCAATGAACTCATGCGGCTTTAAGCTTCATCAGTGCAATTACACGCAGATTTCAGGCTTCTCAGTCCATACCCCATTCTTGTGTTTTCCCTTTTTTTAAAAAAGAATTTTGCTTTTTTACTCCTGTTTTCTAGAAAATTCTTCATTTTTTCAGTTTCGCCTTGTTCTTCAGAAAAAATATTTTTCAGCAAAATATTGTGCATCTCGGGATACTTCTAAACTGAATAGCAACTTTTTTTCTTTTACTTGTCTTCTTGACGTGAGAAACAGCGTTCAACTATAAACTGCGTAGTTACTGGCAAAATGTGCACAGGTTCACTTGCCACGCCAATGATGAGAATAGCAATAAAAGAACTTGACGCATCCGCCTAGAGCTTGGGGCACTCAACACTCAGGCTTTTATATGGATGCAAAATTGCTATGAATCTGCAAGAGCTTCCGCTGGTGGAGTTGACGGAAATATAGTCTAGATAGGTTTAGTTATAATTGTCAATCTTACAATTTAAACCCGCAGAAATATTTTTCTTCAACAAAGGAAGAAGGCTGGAAAGACTAAGATTATTATAAGTATCATTTTTCATCCCACGGAACTTGCACTCCACTCTGATGATTGATCAAGTTTATTCCTCGAATTCTAGGGCTCATTTATTACTAAATCGGATACGCTACCAAGTCTCGTGACTGATTTGACTCCGGTCATAGTAATGTAGACGTAATCTCTGCAGATTGCAGATTACAGCTACGGTTGCAGTTATATATGTAATATAATGTATAGCTCGTAGCGAGCAATGCGGCTTGAACAGAAAACCCTCCTCGACAAAGACATGCATATAGCTTTCGCAATGACCTGGCTAGGGGCCAGTTTCACTCCCTTCAACTCTCATAAATGTAGAATCTTTAGCCCCAGCGAAACGCCCCTTGTAGTAATAAACTTCGCCCGGCGAAGTACTTTTGTAAACTAAAGCATGCGTCATTGGCTTTTATTTTCCCTGTCGATTTTACGCGATCCAGTACTCGTTACCAACGATCGGGTATCTTGAACTTTATCGAAGTGATGCGATCTAGAAAATTATTGCGGCTGGTCGTAGAATCTTTATGCAGGGTTCCTACAAGATCTGGAAAAGTCATTGAATTTTGAAAAACTTCAGTAGTCGTTTCATGTCGTCATCTGTTTATTTTTTCTTCACTCATATTTTGAATTTCTTTACCTTAAAATCACTTGAAATCTCTTTACCTTCATCACCTGAAATCCATTGAAACTGGTTGAAATAATATAAAATCCGTTGGAAATTTGTCTTTGATTGAAAATTCATCTTTCGTTGTAAATTCATCTTTGGTTGAAAATTTAATGAGTAAATAAATGCTCCAGCTCAGAGCTTCTTTTCTTAGCGCAGGAAAATAAAAAGTCATAATTTTTTTTAAACTCTTTATCCATTATATAGTAGCGACACGTAAAAAAATTTCTCTTGCTCGGTCAGTCGGCTATAAAAACGGTCTTTACAAAATGCTTCATTTTATGCTTCGCTTACCTTAACCACCCTTTCATGGCCTTTCTCTAAATACTGACGTTTGCAAACAAAAGTTGGCATTTTGTCCTAAATGTAAGAAAAACAACGTAAGCTAACTTTTGAAAGCTGAGAAAATAATTTTATGTCATAAACCTTTTGTGTCACAACGGTTCCTTTCCGAGACCACAATATTTTTACAATTGTACCCAATGTTTCTTTAATTGCGTTGAAACATTTCTTCATTGACAATTTTGCGTAGGACTGTAGAACTGACCTTCAATTTGACTGTATATGTTTGAAACTCGTTTTGGAAAGCATTGTCGTTACTGATATCATTTTATCATTATTGCGGCTATATGTATAGGCTGCATTAATTTTATTAGCAAGAATTTATTCATCTGTTTACCTTGTTTTGAAAGTATTTTGTGCTGTGAAGCTAGGCATGTAATAACATTGGACTTTAGCACATGCTATAATTGATACTATATTATCAAGTCCTCGTTCACATGGTCGATATACTACATGATAACATTATCGCCGACTCTATTTCCTACTTTCTTCGAAAAAATTGCATGTATGTTTTTTAAACTTACATGTATGATTCCCTTAGTTGCTGGCATGATGTTACATACGGCCTGTAATTATAAAGAGCATTACAGTAATATATCAAGGTAAAGCGTAGGACTTTTATTCAACTAGGAAAGATGAAACGTATGTAGGAAGGAAAGTATTAAGTTTGTCGTAGACTTGTTGCTCTATATCTTTGGCCGGTTGAGAAGACTAGCCTAACCGGCATCCTGGGGTCGACGTCTCCGCATGTACCATAACGAATGTTACCTGATATATAGAGACAACGTCGCAGTCTCCGCGGATTTGGTTTAGTTCAAGTTCGCGAGGAATTAGATATCATGAAAGAGCGTAAACACAAGAATTCCGTGTTGATAAAACTTTGTGCTTGATAAGGATTAGATAACAATTTTCAGTTAATAAGAATTACTGTTGCTTTCCTTATCTTGACGTGAAAGGTCATTATTAGGAAACACTTTATGGTTTGCTGCACTCATTTCATTTGATTTCATTCTATTGCTGATGTAAGGAAAAGTAGAGTTTGATGGTGTCTATACTTGCGATATTGATCAAGCTGACTGCCAACTGTTGGAGTTGGGGTGGTTGGTAAGCGTGATGCGACTCCCCTTGGAGCTCTGAGTCACTGTATACGAACTCAACTGAGTAAAACTCTACAAAATTGAACCAAATTCAACTACCCCACCCGACATGTACAGCAGTTGTGCAAATCAATTGACAACAGAATGAAGAAAAGATATTTAATTATGAAGACTGCATTGCAAACATGAATGTGTGAGCATGAGCTGCAACCAGTAATGATGACTTCAAGCGTCCAAATTGACATACTTGATGAGCTGAAAGAAACTTGGTGAATGCATGAATAAAATTGTCATTAATCATAGTTCATTACATTGGAGGAATATGCAAGGAAAGAAGTATTTCTATGAAACCAATTGTTTATAAGGTGATCATTTGATAAATGGAATTTTAATTTATCAATTTGAAACTGCTGGAATGAATAGGGTTGCAGATATGTGAGGAAAGCTTTGAAAGCGAACTTGACCCCACGATTTGAACTGGACCCTATAAGCACCTTAATCACGCATCAATGGAGAGACAGTAATTTTTAAGTGGCTTAAATGTAGACGATGCATGCAGAGTTTCCGTTTGGTGTCACGCATTACGTTCACCACACACAGACGTTCCAATAATCCTGGGGAAACGAGATCACGAAGCATGCCTAAATAGACGTTCGGTCGATGTAAGAAGAAACGTCAGAAACCGGTTGCATCGGCAAAATTGAGAGCAGAGTTAACTACCTCCGGCCCACTAACATCGGCGGTCACTACTTACGTCACGAATCACGAAACCTTGGATCGTTAGCAACTTTTCAATGTGGAAATTAATTGACTGTTTAGCATTATCGGCCAGTTCTAAATTCATAGTGATTAGATTTCGCAATCGTTATTTCGTACAATGAATGGAAATTGGTACTCCTTAGCTTCATTGAAAATAATTAAACCAGTAATTGAAATATATGTGTCTTCGAGTACAGTGGAACTTGAATGATTTTCACTGTTAGAAAAATCTGTAACTAATTTGATACATATATGCTTTTGTTTATTTTTGGTTAGAACAATATCTCTGGAAAAAATAGAACTGGGAAAAAATATTTCATTCATTTGAATGTTCAAAACTTCTGATACATCCTCGAGTATATCACTCTCTGTTCGATAAACTCGATAATTAATCGGTTGAATAGTGTCTAACGTTTGCTCACTGACCCGCATCATGTGGTTATTCGCAATTTACGGTTTGTTATACAAGTTACAACCGGTAGCACTGGCTGTGGTCTTCTGCAAATGCATTTTATCATCATATTATGTCGGCCTCTGCGTCTGAATTTAAAGTTATAAAAGCCTGATACAGCAAACAGCAGATGTCCTCTTGTGTTTTGTGGATGTCATCTTCACTCAGAAACAATGAGGGCGCAATGTGATAACTTGCTTGTAAATCACTTAGAAGTGTTCATACGACAGCTAGGAACCGATACGCTTGATCTACTTAATGCGGTCAAAAAGTTGTTTCAGCTGTGTATGTACTATGGTTAGTTGAAATTGAATACTTCCCGTCAACTTGATGATCAAGAAAACTTTGAGAAGAGACAGAAACCTTGATGGATGACTAAACGCCTTAAAAAAGTTATTTGCGAATGAAGGCAACCTTTTTTTCTGGGCATTGACGTCTGCAGCTCTGGCATCACCCTTTACTCATATCCGGCATGCGAAGTAACGAATGTGGGAAGAAATGTGTACCTTTTCTATACAAGACACACAAAATGTATATGAATCGAAGACGCTTCGTTTGTGTGCCATGCGTGAACATCAAAGGGTGCATAAACGGGAAATTATGTTCGTGGGAGCCTTGGTTATGTTTATGACGTCACTTTCACCCTTTGACCGCATCTACGTTGCAGCAAGGCTAACACACAGTACGGAGAAAACAAAGGGAACCTTCAATATGAGGTTTTTATGAGCAGGAGAAATTAACACGCGTTAATTCATCTTGCAAGGCGGTATATCTATATAGAAGATAGAAGATAGTGGAAAATTGAAAACTGGGGAAAAAACACATGGAATTTTCAACAAGTTCAAAGTGAATAAAAGATGAAGGATTTTTGAAGTTGCGAAAAGCCTTGATCTCCCTTTTGCTTTTGAATTTTGCTCCGTGTTCTAAAAAAGAGGCTTTTAAGTTAAAGTTGGTTTTTCATTTGGTACCCTTGGAGGCTGACTCTGCTTGGGGATTTAACTCGGTCGATAGATGACTGCGTTGCTGAAAGTGACATTTTTTAATGAAGTAAATACCTCTGATGACTCGAGAGTGCTCTGGAAAGTGCATGCGGGTCTCTTCAGACAACTTCTAGTCACGCTAACTCAAGTACAACTCGAGGTCAAGTTTGAGTTATTTCGCGAGGAGGAAAGGGTTTCTCGTGTTTTGATTGTACCAAGGTAGTTAAGGGCGGCATTTCTGGCTTTGTCGTATTTTTTCTCGCATCTTTTACTAGGTCAAAAGTCCATTCAAAGTATTATAAAAAAATGAATAATACAGTTGTATCATTATTTCAATCACAGGTCGTCACGTATTCACCTTTTTGAACTTTATACTTGTAATTATATAATTTATGCTTGCGCAGTAAACAATATTTGACTTTTTACGAGTTAAAAGCTCTGAGTGAAATCGTAGAAAAATTAAATGCCTCCGAGGAAGCTAGCAGTTCTCATAGAAATCTATAAACCAGGGTGCAAGGACCCCATTAACCCGAGCTGTGTTGACGTTGACTTGGTCTGCGGGGTGCATTCTATTTCTGAATTCCGCCTGCTGCTACTTCCAGTGATCTGCTTAAAGTGTACACAACAAAGTGAGAAAAAAATCGAAAGCATGTTTAAACAGGGTCGACAGGGACTTCTGGAAATAACTTCTAGGTGTGAGAATGTCGAGGAACTTATGTAAGATGCTTAAATTAGGGTTTTATGCTTTATGAGACATGAAATAAGCTAGTTTGCACCGAAAGAAAAATAGCGGGGGCATATAATCCGTGTCTTGTAGACAATTTCATGGATCATTAAAATTTCATTTCTGACTAACTAATTTTTAAAAATGTGGGATATACCTCTTCATTATAGCTGTGGGATTACTTTATCATAAAAAGAGACACAAGGGGTGGTGTTTAAACACCTCTGCGTCATTCGTTATCATCCCATACCTCAAAGTATTCGTGTCAGCAATTTCACGAAGATTAACGCCACATACAATGCATAGAAACACCAAGTCCGGGTATGCGTAAATGCCAGCATAATTTATCTAATCTTTTGTTAGCAATTCTAACAAATCACATCCTGCGCTGTTATTCTTGACTGAAGCGTATTAAGGAAGAAACACGCTAATTAATTATTATATATAAGTACGTTAATATAATAATTAAGGCACGTGCGTCAGTTGCTA
>JAUEJJ010000047.1:10273631-10285355 GCA_032164275.1 Synergus coniferae | reverse complement strand
ACTATATTATTGTTGCGGCATAATGAAAATTTGAAGAAAGTTATTCTTTTTCGAAAAAGAACGCAGTCGATGATGAGAAAGCTATTCTTTATCTCATGTTCCAATCAAGCGGTATAGTCATTGACGCCATCCGATAAGAGTCCCATTTCCGGTCTGTACAAGCGAGGAGATCGATCAGTTTTAAAATTGAAAATACTCTCCGAGAAGAGCTTCTTTCTAAAAAAATGTTACGGGATTTAGAGAATTTTCATCGATTTTTAAAGAATATCAGTAGAAGTTAGAGATTTTAAAGAATTTTAATAGTTTTCATGGACTTAAAATGTTTCTATGGATTTTAAGGAATTTGCAAAATCAATTATTGCTCTTGAAAAACTTATACTTCTTCTTGATACTGATATTTCTTCTATACGTATAATGCATATAATGTTAACGTATAACGAGCGAAATATGCCATCAAAGAGAACAGGATGATGTTTTTATCGCGTGGAATTCGAGAGCACTGGATGCGAGAGTTAATGTATAAGAATGTTACAATATTCGCTTTGACATGATGCTTACACCAATTCATTGGCTTAATCGCAAGAGCCAGTGTTGTCAAGAGATGCTTGTCTGCACAGATTTCAAATCTTATTCATTTGTAGAGCCTTTATTTATATGTTTCTCATTAAGTCATAAATAATAAGTTATTTATTATTTATTCATTGTCAATAAGTGATAATAATAATACGTATGGTACGTTAGCAAATTTTTTACTGTGGGAACATATTTCTTTTCTAGTGAGTCGTATTCACGGTCCCACACGTTCTATAAGATGAGCGGCGACTTTGACCCAGACCTTGGCGTTATTCTTTTTTCCACTCATTATACCATTACCCTGAATAAATTAATGAAGTCGATTGTTCTTACCAGAGCTGGGTGAGGAAAGTCAACGAGCACTAATTAGTAATACCGGCACCTGTGATGTGGAGCAAATCAGAACGAGCCTTTCCTTTAGTTTTCTTTCTTGAAACGATTCTTTAATAATGAAATCATTTATAAAATTAAATTTCTCATATTAAACTTATTTATTCTTGCACAAAGCAATAGCATTTGATGATTCTACTTCTTATTGTTAACTCCTGTTTATACGGTCATGGTAAAGAAATTACTTTGAAAAAGTCGAGTCACTCTCTTGAGACGCACAACTTAATCTAGATTTAGTTGCGGTAGAGATTCTCAGTTTATGTTTATCGTACGAGTCTCTCAGTTAATTAGAAACTGGAAAGTGAGTCGACGTAAAATTGGATAGTGACTACTACCGCTTTATTCACTTTAAAATGAAAAAGCGAACAAGCAGAAAAAAATGGAAGTGGGTTCATAACGCATTCATGGTATTATAGTTTCGATAATGGGGAATCCTGATCATGACCTAGAATAATTTCGAATGTTCACCGAGTGTCGTTAATTACAAGAAAGCCACACTAACGATCCCTCTGAACAAATAAACACGATTGTATTCTGATTACATAAATGATTGGGTGAATGATGCGACCGTGACATTACAAGGTGACGCTTTGCATAGTTTAGTATAATTAAGAAACATTCTACTCATATGTCAATTTGAATTTAAAAGAATCCTGAAAATGAACAGAGACAAAAGTTTCGTTATTGCTATCTTGAATGAGGTGTGAAAAGAAATTATGCTCATGTTTCTCATCTTCGATAAGGTATCCTTATTTCATTAAAGGTCTCGTTCTTCTACTACGTCATAAGAATAAGGATGGATGGATGGATGAATGGATGGAAAGATAAGTGTGCAAAAGGCCAGAGTTTCGTAACGGAACCTTTACTTGTGAAACCTTTAAAGTAGTCACCACGTATCGTTTTTGTTAGTTAAAAAATAGGATCATTTCTTCACGAAAATAAAAGGATATAATAGGGGTATAAATTATTTTGAATGAAGAAAGTGGATTTTCAAGTAAATGTTAACATTTTCAACAAAAAGTAGGTAGTTGGATTTTTAACGAGAAGAATGCATTTCCAACCGAATAGTTTACTCACTTAGAAAATTCTTATCAACATAAACTTTTGATAAAAACTAGCTTGCTGTCAAGTGAAGCGTTGTTTACCTTTTGAGAGATGGCGGTAAACATTTTGTGCGAATTTGATATGTATATGAAAGTCATTTTGGTGTGTGTAATGTATACTGTATAGTCGGCCAAACCATTCTGTAACCTTACCGTATAACTTTACCCACGCATCGGTACATCGATTGTCGCCCGGAAGAGAATAAAGGACAAAGTACTCTTCACTTAATTTTTAGTAGGGGCTGAACCCCTTATATTACCCATCATGGTTACTTTGAAAGTATGTAACACGATCCATGATTTTCCGTTTCACTTACTATGCTTATTTAGAAAATGCTTGCGAAACCCCTTCAAATTCGGGACCCTTCTCTCCAAACTTGAACAATGAAATTTTACCCAATACCAGTAAAATTCCACTGATTCTCAGTGACTCATTTTTAACAATTTTAACCAGTGATAAATCTATTGGAATGAGTAAAATTTGAGTGATTCAGTTTTAGAGAGTTTTCGTTTCAAAGAAAGAATGTAGCTTCAAGGGAAAAAAATCACAGGCGTTTCATTATTACAGAATTCATTTAAATTCATTGAAATTATTTGAATACAAACACCTCTATATTATATTTATATTCATTTTGGTGCCAGCTCTTGTGAGATTTCATTTCTTTAACGGAGCTACACCACCTGCTGTCTATTCTGCACATGTGATGTGTGTACGAAATTGATCTTTGAATTATTTAATTAATCTTCTTGCAAACGTATTCTTATTAATCGCACGTTGAGTAATTTAAATTTGTAATGCGTCCTCATATCCGGAAGTTTGTTTTAGGAGAGGTTGAAGACTTTACACATATACTTGTGGTTGAAAATTAAATATTTAGTTGAAAATAGATTTTTTTATATAAATAAATGTTGGAACTGATTTGTTGCAGGTCACGAGAGACCGGTGAGTCATTCTCGAGGGTAGCCAGAGGGTAGAGGAACTCCGGCTCGAAGATGCCACTTCCAAAACGGTTGGTGGAACCCGTGCACGTGGCACGGGGTACCATACCTGATGACTTTCCTCTGCCATCGGAATTAGAAGCAGCAACGAACGGAACTCTAGCCAATACCATAAGACAACTCTCGAGCTTATCCAGGCATGCCGAGGACTTGTTCGGGGAACTTGCTAAGGAAGCTCATGGTCTCAGCGACAGGGCCAATTCCTTACAGGCCAGGATAGACAGGCTAGCTGTCAAGGTAACGCAACTTGACAGCAATGTAGAGGAAGGTTCGTATTCGTCCATTTACTTAATTTCAATGATATCTTCATTTCCGCTGAATCTGACGATTTTAAATCCGTTTTTGTTATTGCAGTTTCCTTGCAAGATATTCACATGAGGAAGGCGTTTAAAAGTTCGGTGGTGTTTGATCAGCAAGTAGTCTCTAGGGACACGATGCCCACTGCGATGTTGGAAACATACCAACTTTGCGATCCTCCACCGCCTTTGGATAAGCTTAACACATATAGGTATTTATATGAAATTTCATAGTAAACTATTCCATTGAAAATTAATTTTTTTTTGTTGATCGGAAAAACTTGGAATTAGTCTTGAATTATGAGTATCGGAAAAAAGCTAGACATTTTTTTCTTGAAATTTGAGTATACTAGAAATTATGGCAAGTAAATTCTCTAATAATCGAATTTTTCCTCTCTAGGGACGATGGAAAAGATGGGCTGAAGTTTTACACTGATCCCAATTACTTCTTCGACTTATGGAGTCAAGAAATGCTCAAAGATACTGAAAAGAAGTTACACGATAAAGGAAAAAAGGTAATCATTGTTAAGATCTTGAAAAACTGTCTTTTGCACACCTCGAAATGCAATCTTGCCATGAATCTTAGTAGTTTAGATTTTTGAAATATTTCATGGCATTTCGAGGTCCGCAAATTCTTGAAATTGCTTAGCATTATATGTATTATGTATAAACTAATGACACATATTTTAACTACTCAAACTGTCCCCTTGGTTATAGACCGAGTCTGAATATGCCGAACCGTTCAGAGAGGCAAGTCGATGGTTTGGATCTTTGTAGTTTTTACAACCCCTTATTCAATGTTATTGAATTCTTGATCGTCAATCATTCACTCATAATTGAACTCACCTGTGTGTGACTTTTTCATTAACCAACTTTTTGCTAATAGAAAATGCTCTAAGTGCTCGCTTTTCAAATTTGTAGTGTGCTAGGTTAGACAAAGTCACTTTGCATTTTCTTTATGTTTACCTTTGAAGAAAGAGTCTCCTATATAAATCGACCATCAAATTAGTAAATTATGAATTCTGGAAATCAGCAATACACCTGATTTAAACTCGACTTATGTAGGAGGTATTGAAGTAATCTTCGAGTCTATGAAGAATCATGCTGCAAATGAAAACAATCATTGCAAAAATTGTCTATCATGCTAGTTCAATAATACCCTTTGCAGTCATTACAGTTAAAATTGTTTTAAAAAATTAAAATTGTAAATTTGTTCGAAGTTCTTCAAATTCATATTGATTTTGGATAATTTTTCATTGTTTTCAGTTCACCTTGAATTTTATTGAATTCGCTTTGATTTGCTTACAATTAAATTTCTTTTGATTTCTTTAAAATTCTTTTAAATTTTGTTAAGTCCTTTTAAATTTTTTGAATTTTTCCTGAAATTTGACTTGAATTTATTGCCTTTAATTGGAGATAAAGTTTTTTTTTTTTAAAGCAAATTTCTTAGTATCCTGATTCTGTTGGTATAAACTTGCTTAATATTTTTGTCACATATTTCTCACAATAAGTACTGTGATGACTGCTTTAGAAGTTTGCGTCAGATTTTTATTTATCACAAGTCATTCTTGATCACTAAGATCCTACATAATAGCAAATCGTTTCAGGGTCATATTTTCTCTATCCACATCTCGCACAAAGGAAATGAAAATAGTCATAAATTCATAAATATACCGTTTTCAGGTTTCACAGTATCTTCTATTTCTCTGCCCGCCCCCTTTTTCTTTTTTTAAGAATTAATCCTTATTTTCCTGTTTTCAAAAAAACGTTTTCTTCCTTTGTCTCGTTTTTTTAAAAAATGTTTTAAATTGAATTCAAAATAATACTTATAGTAATGTAATTGAAAATAATTTATTCCACTATTATATTCCCTTGTTTTGATCGCATTATGTGCTGTGAAGCCTGCATTTTTATTCTTTCAATTAAAATCTAAATATTTTTCGTCATATTAAACCTTGTATATATTGCACAGAAAAATTGCTGTTTTTATTTCCTACACATCCTTGCTAAGCTGACTATCCAGTGACATGCATGGTTTTAAAAGCAGTTTTACAGTTTGACCTTAATACGTTTTGTTTTTATTTTCTAATTGAGTGTACTATACAGTTTCCAGTTTCACTGGATAGTCGTTGGCTTACTCACCAAATCAGGAATTAAAGCTTGCCTTTTAATAAACGCATAATGTTTGCCTGAGTAGTGAATTAATTGACAATCAGCTAATGTCGCTTCTTATTTTTATAGCCACACAAGACTCGGACCGATGGAAGCGGTGGAGGTGGTGGAAGATACAAGAAGCGAGTCAGACAACCGCATAACACAAGAGAAAGACAACGAAGATTGGCTGAAGGCCATGGCGAGTATATTATGCCTCCTCAGGGTGTCCAGTACAGGACGACGCATAATATTCCGGATGAGGCGTTGCTGGGAATGGTGATGACGGATCAAAGGCCCCCAAGGCCCAACAGCATCGAACTCAGGCGGAGTTACCCGCCCGAGGAACACCAACTCTACAGTCCTCCTACCTCCGATCACTACAGGTCTATTTCTTTAGTTTATACTGTTTCTACATTTCTTTCAGTTATTATTAATAACTTAAACCATTTTTCTCTCTTAACGAACAGGGCGACAAATTACGCAGTCCAAGGTTACGACGATGGATATGGTTCTCATTATGGACCCGGTCAAGGACAACCTGGTAGCGAAACTTATCAAAGTCCCAGTGGTCCAGGAACGCCAAGTAAAGGAGGTCGCAACAGACCTTCACAACCTCCTCCAGCTCCTCCTAGCAATGCTTCCAGCAATTCCACTCCTACCATAGCTTCGGCCAACAACACTCCCACGAGAGGAAGGTCGTTGATCACTGCAAGGGATACTCTCCCACCGCCACCACCTCCTCCTGGTGAAACTATGTCTCCTCCTTCTATGAATGGTGAGAAATCTAGAAATATATTTAATCTTAATTAGTTGGAAAATACTGACGACATAGTTTGTTTGAATCGTTGAAACATTTGTTCTTTTTCTTTCAGGTTCCATACCTTCACACTTACTGAATAGGAACGGAAGTCGGTCCAACAGTCCTTTGCCAAGTCATCACTCGACCCCAACTCCTCCGAACCATTTGAACCAGATGGGTGTAGATGAACCAGATCCAGCTCCACAGGACTTGCCACCTCCACCTCCTACTCCTGATCCGATACCTGCAAGACCCAATTCTCCTCCCAGCAATATACCTCCTCCTCCACCTCCTCCCCCTCCACCCCCAATTGCCAACGGACCGTCTCCGCCAATGCCGTTAACTAACGGTGACATTGCCAAAATGATCAGCAATAATCCGCCAAAACTAAGACCTCTCAAGAATATTATTGACGGGGAAATCAGAAAAACCCATTCCAACATTCCTCTGGTAGATCCTAGAAACGACCTTCTCAAAGCGATCAGAGACGGTAATTATTTGTTCTTTTTATCTAGGGTAGAGTTTTAAAATTTTCGAGAGCGAAAAATGAGACAATATTCTCGGGATCTTTCATAAGAATAATCTCGATTGCAAATTATTGCTTGATAATATTTTTTAAAATGATTATTTTCTTTCCAGGGATTAAACTACGGAAAGTGGAAAAGATCGAGCAGAAGGAGGTTGAACGTGTGAATGCGCTGAACGATGTGGCGTCCATATTGGCTCGTCGTGTGGCGGTTGAATTTAGCGACAGTGACACAGCTTCGGAGAGTGAATGTGACAGCGAAGGATGGGGTGAGCAAGAAACAAGCGTCGCGTGACCTACCTCGCTTCCTTCAAAAGCTACTATCTCTTAGATGAACGATTGATGCATCTTTTACTTCGACATTGTGGAAGCTTTCTTTTCTTTCGTCATCAAACCAACAAATCTGCATATCGCGAGTTCTGGTGACTGTTTGCTACGTGTGTGTACCAAAGTTTAGCAAAGAACATTTATCAGATTGTTTTATATCTATGTAGTTACATATCACACACGTACAAAAAGTACTCGCGGCAGGAAACAATTCTTTGGTACAATTTCTAGCATTTTTTTATATTTACACTCAATTTTATTTTATACTTATTATTCTTACTTTGAACTGTGCTCAGAGATTTAACAGGAGTTGGTTCTTTCGTGAGATCTTCTAAAAATCAATTTGATACATATATAATTTTTTTTATTGTGGTTGATTTTAATAAAGTATTTACTAAAATTAATCCCTTCTAAATTCTTAATTGTACAGTTTAAATTTGAACTAGAATTTCATAAATTATTGCCTTTGTCAATAATCTATGCTTATGATAATTTTATGATGATATCTTAATCTTGAATAATTTTATTTTAGCCTCAAAAAGAATGCTACAATAAAAACTACTTTTATAAACTGGAAGTCTTGAACTCACTTGGAAACTTCCAGTTTATAGAAATCGTTTTTACGATAGAATTTATTTTGAAACTAAAATGAAATTTTTCAAGATTATTTCGAAATTTCTAATAGGATTAAAAGTCGTCAGTTGACTGAAGCTCATGATATACATACAGCCATGAATTTCTGATGCTCGTCAATATTTGTCCTAAAAGTCACGTTTTCACCTTGATGTGGTTGCGCAGGGAAAAATGCGAAGATGAAACGCACAGAAAGACATGCACCTCGCTTTCCGAAATATCGTTCGGTGTTAGCGCTAAGAATTAATAAAAAAAATAAATTTTTGGCACATTCCCGAGTGCTACTCTGGTAGAATAATCTGTATGTCATTTAATATCATGTACAATTGTACATGCATTATATTTTATTTACACATTAATTTTAAGACATGTACGTGTTAATTTTTATTTAAAAATGTATATGAAGTCATTTACATACACATTATATTACATTTCATACAGATTTTTCTAACGTTGATGTACATGGCTATAATCGACGAAAGTTTCTTTCAATCTATCCGTTTAATTATTGATGATAATTAGGAAACTAATCTACTCGTGTATAGATAAATGCTTTGCACATTAAGTGTCTACGTGTGAGCCAAGCCAAAATGTTCAATGAATTCTAAAAGTAGTGACACAATATCGATATCGAAAATATCAATATTATTTTTTACCGATATCGATATTTTCATATCCGATATATCGATATCGTAAATATTCGAATTCTTCATTAAAATTGTTCATTTTTCCTCTTGATAGAAAATATAGGAAGTATCTATCGAAATTTTTGTATCGATATTTTCATGCTCAATATATCGATATCTTCGCTTCGATATTGCATTACTATCGAAAAGCTGAACTCAATGAAAAGATTGGTATTTCAATCCAGAAAGTATGTGTATGTAAAGTACCTAAACGGGAAACTTGAAACAGGAAAAGGACGCGAACTTCCTTCTGTTTCTTGCGATGGCGAAACGGAGATTCGTGAAACGAAGATCTGTTTTGCTCCGTTATTTTGAGAATGAGTCGAAAACCAAAATACTCCATTACGTGTAAGATGTAACGACGATGTAATTACGGATTACGTAAGAAGAATATTTTTTAGCCTTTAGCTAAAGGGAGAATGAAATAAGGAAAACATAATTGTGATTTATTATGTTGATGGAGTATGGCGATAATAAATAATATAAAATATATAAATGAAAAAATATATTAAGGTTACGCATAATGTATGTGTTCGACTAAAATTAATATAAAAAGATGCGGCGATAAAATGCGGGGCTTTGACATTTAAAATGATTCTGCATCGAGTCAAGTGCACTGCAGTTATCACAGCATTTCAATTGCATTTACCTTCTTTCATCTATTTTGCATTTTTTCACCTATTTCACTTGTTACTTAAATTTGTTTAAGTTTGTTTAAATTTCTTGTTACCTTTTCTCACCTATTTTATAAAAAGGATTTTAAATGAATTTAAAATTTGTCATCGAATGAAAAGGGATTTTTTATTATTTTTAAAAGATTTCATCGCATTTAAAGAGATTTTAAAGATTTAAAAATAATTTAAAATAATTCTGAGTGATTTAAAAAAATGTTTTCACTTTTTTTAACGACAATAGATACTGTGATGACTGGCATTGCGTACAATGAATATTTATTGTCGGGAAGTACAGCTTTGAAAATCTTGGCACGATGGCGACTTTATTTAGAAAAGACAGTCGGAATAGAATCTCCTATGGAGATTCGTGCTTCGTTCGCTGCGCTTCCATGTGTTTTATCTTTGGCTCATTTGAATTTATTCTGAAAATTCTGTATAAAGGAAGATATTCAGCGCTGATGTAAATGTGAAATTATATTTCAATGAGCTTGCATTAAAGAAATTTTTAAGAACTGGGAAGTATGTCTTTTTTGGAAAGCTGGAATTGATTGAAATATTTTACATTTATGTTTCGCAGGGAACTACATTTGCCAGAATAATTGTAGTTCTTCAGCAACGACACGTGTACATTTATTAATTTTAAATTGTAGCCAATCGCTATTACGGTAATATAATTGTAAAACAATAATCGACGACACTTTTCTGTACTATGTTTATATATATATATATATATATATGCATATATAATAATAAGCTATAATGTGTAAGAAGTTTAGAATAATTCTCAGCTATTTCGCCAACTACTATACAGTATTTATCGGGGATTCTGTACCATTGAAAACAAAAATGTGCTGTCGATGCCATTTTTTCGAGCCAAGTTTTATCTTTGCATTTTCATTTAATATCGCTCCGAACTTTGCTTTTAATTTATACAAAAGACAATCTTCAAAGTTACAATGCTGAAATTGAAAGACCGAAAATCATATTTCCACTCGTACAGCAGAAATTGCATTTCACTCAATTTAGATTTAACATGCAAAGAATTTCTTATTCCATACTTCGCTCAGTCTGGCCAAGATAATTATTACCGGAGATAGAAAGTCAAAGAGGAAATAGTTAATAAAAATTCTAGCTTTCTTTTTTCATCTGTAGGAAACCGAAGTTGTGATGACTTATGCGTTTTCTAAAAGTTCATGCGCGAGGCTTTATCAATAATTTATGCTCACGATAATTTAAAAAAATATCATCTTAAAATATCTTAATCTTTAATAATTTAATTTTTGCTTCAAAAAGAATCGTATCATTAAAACTCCTTCTATTAATTGAAAATCTTGAAGTGAGTGTATAATTTTAGGGATATAATTGAGTTCAAAAAGCTTTCAAAAAATTTCAATAGATTTCAAAAGATTTCGGGATATTTCTTAATAGCAGTTTCGACGTGATTGTAATCTCTTTTTTTTTTTATGACAGAATATTCTCGCGGTGAATTAATAATATTTTACTTGTCAACCTGTTGGATTGTCCAAACATTACAGTTATTAATAATTAAATTACTTTAAATAAATAACAAGAATTTAATTACAAATTGTTACATAAACCGTTATTTATTCTTTTATTATTTATTGTAAATTGTAGTGTCAATCAAATGGTTTATAATAATCATAGGATCTTATTTCTTGTACATATTGCAATTATTATTAACTTTAACACTCGAAATGAGTCCAGAGACAACTCAACATGTTGAAAGCTGCTTTAATGTCAAAAGCCGAATAAATAATTTTGAAGTTGAAATTTTAATCCAACGCCCTTAATTTGACAATGTTTTTTTTTTGTTTCTCCAAGCTTTTTTTTGTGCTCATCACCGAATCTATATAAAGAGCATAAAAGCTTCAAGTCTTTCTCAAAGTCTTAATTTAATCATAATTTCCGTCTTTTAATTTTCCCAGACTCTTGACAGTGGCCAATCTTTATTTTTTTTAAATATTATGCATGTCTCCGGTACTCACTTAATAATAGCAAAACTGACTCAATACATCGTTATTATAAATACAATGTAATTGTATTATTATTATTAATACATTTGTAGTAAAATTGTACAGAGCCAAATAAATCAAAAAATTTCGTAAATCAAGTGTGCGGCTTTAAACTTTTATTCAGGTACAAAATTGGTGTGGATATTTTCAGCTAGGAAGACTTTTGTTGTGTTCGTGTATCTTAACTTGGCTTGTCTTTTATCTGAA
This sequence comes from Synergus coniferae, assembly GCA_032164275.1. Lineage (NCBI taxonomy): Eukaryota > Metazoa > Arthropoda > Insecta > Hymenoptera > Cynipidae > Synergus > Synergus coniferae. The sequence goes on along the minus strand of JAUEJJ010000047.1, from coordinate 10,273,955 downwards.
AATGAGAAAATTGTCGAAAATATATTATATATATTTTTTTTTCTTCGCCTTATGTAAAATTCGAACTATAAACTTGCGTGGCAGCTGTTATACTTGTTAAAGTTCTTGCTTCTCTCGAATCATCCAGCCGCTGTTTTCCCAGACTTGTGTTTCAAAGCGAATCTTCGACCAAGTTCTTGGGCTCACAATAATTGAGTTTTCCCTCTTATGCCTCTTAGACGAAAATTAGTTTTACTGTTATTGTTCGCGAACAAGAGATGCATTCGTGTTTGTATGTACTTTGTTTCAGTGAACAGCAATGTATTTTGAAAATTCCCTGATTTT
>JAUEJJ010000047.1:10230624-10242031 GCA_032164275.1 Synergus coniferae | reverse complement strand
TAATATTACGCCAAAAAGATACTTAAATCTTATTCGGCAGAGAGAAACTGTCCCAAAATGGAAGAAAATACTTTTATTTATTTGGATACCGAATCCAAAAGAAATCTATTTTTAGAGTAGAATTTTATATATTTTTAATTATATTTGTTCAAGTTTCTTGTTTATTTGGAACCCTCTTTAAAATTTTAAAGTTTTGTAAGATTATTTTCATAATGTTATATATTTTTTTAGGGTGCCAAAGAAACTATAAAATTATATTTTTAACGAATAGATGTATAATGTAGTTTTGGTAATTTTTTAAAATTCGAGTTCGATACGAGCAACTTGTGAAGTTGAAAGTCGTTTTTATTATTCACTCTTACGTTTTGAATATGTATCCTGGCGAAATTGATAAATTCTTTCGCGTATATTTCCACGCAGATCCTCACAAATACATTGCATATCACATGTATTGTAAAATGCGCGCGTTCATTGAACGCCGTATCTGAGTACAGGCTGTGATCGGTAATTCTTTACTTAAGAACTTAATTATTTTAATTTTATAATTAAAGTAATGGAAAAAGTTAAATTTTCGTTACAAGTTACCTAAAGCAAAACGAAACCGTGACTGTAATTCCTTTTTTAAATAAAAAGTAACTCGCTACTTTTATAGTCTCGTTTCAAAATAATGGAACGATTTACTTTGAAAGATGTTAAAATCGAATTTTGAGAAAGAAAGAGACAGTTTGTTAGTTTACAGAATCGTACTTATTTAGTTGTAAAAATGATTTAATTTATCTTGAAGAATTACTGAAATATAATGCACCCCTTTAAAAATATACGACAGAAAATATCCATGGATATTACTTGCTCAAAAAACCATCAATGACTGTAAAGATAAAGACCGTTCTTCCTTCGAGCGAAGCTCTCTAAAACACGAAAATATTATCAAATTCCAAGTAAGACGACGAAAAATTGTTTTTCCTTATTATTCTTATTTATTGCTCAAGGAGTTTTGCAGAGTTAATTATGAAATCTTATGATTAATTTAAATGTTTCACGTCTTGTAAATTCCAAGAACTGCAGTCAGTTTTCCAGAGAATCCAATTTATTTAGTATACAAGTTAATGCGAAACAAACAGAAATTAAAATGTGCTAGCTGCCGCTTGAACACTTGTCTTACGTGCCACTGGTGATTATAAAGGATAAAGTTCTCGAGAACGAGAATTATATTCCAAATTTTCAAAAAAAAACTAAAAAATTTGCAAGAAATCTTTTTAATCTGTTAAAATTTTTGAAATCTATTAAAATTTCTTTAAACTCGAAGAAATATTTATAAATCGCTTGATATCCCTAAAAATTCCAAGATATTTCTTGAACAAATATGTTTTGTTCTTTTGATCCACTTTTTTGAACAGTCCGTACGTTTAATACAAGAAAAAGTTTCTTGTGGCAGCAAAAACTAATAAATGCGAAGGTGAACTACCCGAACAGCAAAGACAGATAGTGATATTACAATTTACTAGGGAACTAAGGTAATAGCTAAGTATTTATATGTATAATGTATATGGTAGAAGTAACTAGTTGGAAATATGCACACTATACTACGAAAAAAGCTTCCTTTCTTCCTTTATTGGTATCTACTTTGTAATATAAAAATCTTAACGGCGTTGGAGCCATATTCTAACTTCAAAATTCGATCTCTTCATTTTACACGACAAATATATATTATAGTTAAATATATTTCAACTCTGTAAACATACTCTTCTTCAAAATAGAAATGTGTCTATAGAGCGGAAAAATATCTAATTACATACATCATTTGTTAAGTAAAATGAGGAAATCAAATTTTGATGTTTGAACTTGGATACAACACCCTTAATTGTCAGAATGACTTGTTTCAGCGTAAAAATGAATGCGAACGAGTATTTTAAATGTTAATGATTCATTAACTGAGTGCCAGGTTGATAATATATTTGTAATTGCGAGTAGCGATGTTAAGAAAATTGTGTAATGCCGCCTTGAAGTATAAATTAAAACTTTTTATCAAATTATACTCGCATTCAAAGTTACCAATGATAATCTTTGTATGATTGTATTTGAAAGGCCGTAAACTATAATTTCAAGGCCTTTCAATTGCTGAAACTTTACTGTAAGATAAACAAGTAATGTAAAATAGGGCGAAAGTATGATATTCTTTCCTTAAAAACAAAAGAAGAAAAGACAATTTCTACGCGTTGGTTCCTCGAACTTTCCTTCCAATTTATCTAATGCTTTCTCAGAAGCAATCTGTATAAAGTTGTGGAATTATCCAAACTTCCTTTATGACATAACAGAACAATAAATACCTTTAATTCAAAGGAATCTTATTATTATTATTATTTTATTATAGTTAAACATATACTTTAATTAATTGCTAATAGTCTATCTTTACTTCAAGAATTCATTATTGATTTACAATTTTACTGACTTCTGTGCTCATATTCTTGGTTGTAAAATTATTAATGTTTATTAGCAATGCACGCATAAAGTTGTGATTAACGAGGCGATGAGAAAGCACCACATTTTCTTCGTGGTCAAGGATATTGTCTCTGAGACTTTCGTAGACACTGTCTATCTCTTTTCGAATGCTCTCTAAGGCTTCTGGATCTCCTGAGAATAACTTCAATTCCTTCGTCAAGACTTTCTGTACGGTAATAATAATAATAATAATAATAAATAAATAAATAAATTTTACTAATTTAATTAATTCTAACTTTTCAATTTACAAATTTTAAACAATCTATTAATACCAGACAAACTTCTTTTGGTATCCAATGAATCAAGTTTCTTATATTTTGTAATTTGATTTCTGTTGCAGATGCAAGAGGGCTGTGAATCCATTTCTGTGTAATCAAAGTAGTTGACATTGAATCCTTTGTTACAATATTTAAGCGATCGCTTAAAGACTGAATAGGAGAACTCAATTCCTTAAAGAATATTTGCTGGGAATCTTCAAATTCTGAGCCGTTCAGTTCCTGATCTTCAATTAGTCTTTCCCTTGGGAGACTTTCTTGATCTATTTCTTCAACGATTTCCTCTATAATAACTCCCTCCGTGTGTTGTATCGCTGACTCCAGTAAATCTTCAACGATAGCTCGGCTCATCTGGAATTAAGAGTTGAGTTTATATATAACTATTCTATCTATAACCAGACTATAACTATTCAAGCTTCACAGTTTCAAATGTTCTAAGCTAGGACAATAAATAGCTTTAAGGTAATTCGTCAAAAAATTTAGACATCCATATTTCTGGTTCAAAATTAATATTTTTATTTAAAAAAAAAAATACTTTAAAATTGAATTTAAAATATATTTTCTGTAAAAAAATACCCTATGTACCCTGTTTAGATATTATTTTGTGCTGTGAAGCTTGAATATTACACTTCTAAGTTAAAACAACTTTACCTCCTCAGTTTCCTCTTTTGCAAAGTTTTCTTCGACCAAGCGTCGTTTCAACTCAAGAACTTCTCTAACGTACTTTTCTCCATCTTCAACGTTCGTGCAGATCGGATTACCTAGGTACAGAGCCAGAGCCTTTCCAAACCCTTTTCTGGGATCCTCATCTTTACAGAAAGCGAAGAGTAACTCCATATAATTTAGAAAGTACTTTTGAGTAAGAAAAAGTTCTGACAAGAGTTCCTTAATCAACATTAATCTGAATGTCTCCTCAGGAGTTAAGTCTTCATATTCTTCAAAAGATACATATGAAGATTCTTCATCTTCGTTACACATCTTTACCATCTTTGAGGGCAACCTTATGCCAGTAACTCGCTCGAAATTATAATAAACATTTTCCTCGCCTTGATTCGCTTCCAAATTAGAACCTCTACCGTGAAGAATTTCAACACAGTGGGGATCGATTTCAGTTGACTTGTAAAACCAAATTGGCACTGAATGAAATTGCTCTCGAGTGATGACCTGAAAATCATCAATCTTTGTTAAACTACCTTCGTATTTAAAAAATTTCTCTTTTTCGAATATTACCTCCTTCAATTCCGGATCAAAAGCTTCAAAAGTCTTTTTGGCTTCCAAAAGTTGATCTGCAGAAGGCATCGGGATTTCGAGCCCATAAATAATAAATTCTCGCCACTCAATGGAGTCGCAATCGCAACCAAAGAGTTCCTGCATAATCTGGCAGACTTGTTCATTTTGTAATTTATACCATGCAGAGGGAAGTAATATTTCTTCTTCTTCGCCGAGTGTTATTATGTCCAACAAAATATAGAAAAGCGCCCGTCTTGAGATTTTTCCACAAGGTGCAGCGTGATGTAAAATATCCATCAAACGCCCCAACTGAGCTATTTGGAATCGGAAAGGAAGAATTTCTTCTGTTATCAGTGGCGATTCTTTCACCTTGATCGTTTTTATTATGAATTGATCATTTTGGAAGAACATCTCTTCTTTAATTGATCTTTCTTCCTCGATAGCCAAGTTGAATGCATTTACCATTTCGTTAACACTGTTGATCTCCCTTTCATATCTGTAAAATAAAATGTATTAGGTCAACAATATATACAATATTTAAATAACTAAACCTACCTATCTACAATATCTTTATGCAAACGATGAAAGACTTTTCGAACATTGCCTAGCAGAAAATTGATATCAGAACAAATAGCGTTATCCAACATCTTTAGTCTCATCTTCATTCTATTAATCTCGAAAAAAGTAGCATAACGCCATTCTTCCATCAAACTGTGATACTTTTCCAAATTATCGCCTGATGCAAGTTCCACAGATGGTTTACGAGATTTTTTACTTTTGCTCTTCTTTGGATCCGCCTCTTTCTTCCATATATTACGGAAGGAGGAAGCAAGAGATTCAACAACACCCTCAACATAATCAATATTTACTTTTATAGCATTGTAACAAATAGTTTGATCAACTTCGTATTCATCCTTCTTGACATCTAGCATCATATCTTTCAGCTCATTCTCGAGCAATCCATAATCCATAGCAGCTGGTGGTTCCAAAACGAATTCACCTTTAGCTTTCTTACTCTTTGTACTCTTTGTACTCTTAGGCTTAACTTCTATCGATTTTTTAATATCTTTATCAACAGGTGAATATAACCTCTGAAGAAGCACTTTGTCAAGTCTACTTCCTAGAGGTTTTTGCAGCATCGAGTTGTAATAGTCCTGGAGCATTTGCATTGTATCAATGCATCTATCTATCTCGATCTGTGCAATATTTATGTAAACATTAATTAGAGCTACAGATTCCAAGGTCGTCCAATTTTCCTCTATCAGTCGTTGTCTCTCCTCCTCTGATTCCTTCTTCTTCTGGTCACAAATCTCGAATAACTCAGACTGGACATCAGCCACTCGACACTGCAATTCACACTTGAGTTCAGAATCCACTCTCATGTCTTCATCAAACGCATTGAATTCACGGTAAAATGACTTGAAGACTTCTTGTTTTATGTCAGGACGTGAGATGAATTTTACCATGTGATTGATTAGGAAACTTCTGTAAGGTACGACAGCATTCAAGTGTATCCTCTTCTTGAAAAGAACATCTTTCAGATTCGAAACGTAAAGATACTCAAGATTCTCCCAAAGTATTGCCAACGCTTCGAGAACCTCATCAGGTTGGGGAAATTTTACCCATTCCCAAGCTTCTTCGCCTGGTTTAATTACCACCAGTTGCTCACTTTTTTCTGGAGTTACTTCCCCTCCTTCTCCATAAACGGAATATTTGGAGAAAGTCTCCGAGGTTCTGGGAATAAGTTGCTTTACAATAGAAGGTTTGGCTCTCAAGTTCTTGAAACCTTCTCCAAAAAGCACAGATGATGACTTTCTTGGCAAGGACATATCTCCAATGATGAGCCTGGCCAGTCTTTTTAAAGTAAGAACATCAAAAGTGGAATAATAAAGAACATAAGCAACATTCTGCATGGCATAAAAAGTATCCATAGGTGTTGCATCCTCTGGAAGAATTTCGAAGATCTCTTCGTCAATTCTGTTTGGCTTTGCGATAACTCGAATAAAACCTGTCATAAACGTTTTAGAATCCGAATCAGGCTTCGTGATAGGATCAGGCACCAGTTGAGATTTTCTGTAAATTGAAAATGCATCCGAATTTTCATCTTCGAAAGTTATCCTCGATGGTGTGGAGAACAGATCTTCTGCTTCGGAATCTGAATTGATAAAAGGTCGTAGATTAAATCTTCGACCTGTTAAAGTAGATTCAAGACTTGCCATTTGCTCATAGTTATTCGGATAGTTTACAATAGCCCAGCCGCTTACGTTCTTCAAACTCTTGAGATATTGTATCAGAATTTTTGTGTTCAGTTGATCGGAAATCGGCTCTCCAAGCCTCAGGAAATCATAAGTCCATTTTCCTATGTAGGCATCATCCGAGAGGATCGGATCCATGTCCTCAAAAGGTACATTTTTAGGAGTTTGGACATATTTATTTAATAATTTCGATTTTTCGGTTGTAGTTGGCTTTGCTACCTTCACCTTCTCGTCAGAAATTATGGAATCTAGATTGATATACTCGATGTTCTTCATTTCTTCTTTGTAGGCCTTCAAGCAGTAGTTAATCGCATCTTCCATAAAAACTAACTTAATCTCACTCTTGTTTAATAATTCTTGAAGAGTTGTAAACACTCGATTTGGAACGCCAAGGACAAATACACGCTTTTCAACTTGGGGTATGGGAGCTGGTTCAGGTTCTGGTGGATATGGATACAAAAATTCGAGTAATCTGTGCACAATGTACCCAAGAACTCTTAATCCAAGTCTGAGAATTTCTTCACTCTCGTCATCCATTTTAGGAAGATATTCATCCCATGGAGATTCGATATTGTGGTAGCTCTCGAAATCAAAGGTTTTCAAAGTATTTTCTCTTTTTGATTCATGCTGCGTCACTTCCTCTATTTCTTCCTCTTCATTTTCTTCTTCCTCTTCATCCCCTCGTTCGAAAATTGGTTGACTTTTTATGAAGAGAGCCTTCCAACTATTCCAAACTGTTCTGGGAATACAGCGATCATTATCTCCCAAATATTCCGCAGCCTTGATGGATATGTCAATCAAATCGCTGACAACTTCGAAACATATCTGTTTACGTTTTTCTTTAATTCTGCGAATCTTTTCATCGTGGAGTCTTCTTCGAAGTTCGCAAAGTCTCTCGCATTCGTCCTCAACTTCCTCTTGATCTCTGAGATTTATTTCCCTTGCACGTTTATAATCAACAAGGATTTCATTTTCTCTCGTACTCTGTATCAGATTTTCTACTATCTGACGATTAGCAGCGATTTTAGACTTCCGCTGACGTATCTCGCAAAGATTAGTCATTATTCGTTTTTCGTACTGTGATTGGATGAGAACCTTCTTGGCGATAATCTCATCAAATTTAGTTTCTTGATCGTGAAGCAGTTTCTGCCAAACTTCCGAGATCAGCAGTTTCTGCATTCGTTCTTTGAAGTTTTTTGTAGTCGACTGATGGTCACGTCGATTCCTTAATTTCTTGAGATACTCCTCCACAGCATCGAGCATAATTGCACTAGTTTTTAAATCCTTCCGCGATCTTTTCTTGCTTGGGTCCTCATAAATTTCATATGAAGTATTGAATTTATGTTTGCGTTGAAAATCGTCAATATCTTTAAGTTCACTTTGTCTCATCTCTGCAAGTTTTGCTTTGGGTAGTGGTTCGTCAACAGATGTTTCTTGGCTTTTGAGTTTTTGAGTTTCTTTGAACTTTTCTCTCGCCTGTTTGGAGAATTTTAGAATATAAGGATTAAATTTAAGGATTAATTTTAAGGATTAAATTTAGGGATTAATTTTAAGGATTAAATTTGAGGATTAATTTTAAAAACTTGAAACTACTTGTTTGCAAGCATCAATGATTTCTTGGCGTTTTTCTCTATACCATTGAATGGTTTCAGCCTTTTCAACCAAAGGAGCAGCCAGAGGATTTTCAGAAGGTTCCCTAGGTGAAGACTCCTCAAATACTCTAGTTACATCGAATTTGGTTGATGTTGGAATGAATTTTTCTCTTTCTCGCTGGAGAGTAATAAAGTGGAGTCTGTCCTTGTTTTCTAATGACAAGTAGAGTTTGTAAAAGAGTCGAAGGGCAGTGCAACCTTTCCCAGTTGAAATTTCGTTAATTGACTGCTTGTCACAATCTATTCCGATGAATCGTAGCCACACTTTCAGATGCTTTAGATTCACTCGACAAAGAGCTGGATCATGAGTGTGAATAATTGTTCTCAATTGGCTATCGTTGATGATATCGTAGTTATGTAGAATCTTTGCCATAAGAGTTCCATCCTTGGCATAATGTCCAAAAATTTCCGGGCTAAGCTCGATAATCACACCCAGTCGCGTTCGAAACCACGTTTTTAAAGTTTCACTCATTTTCTGGGACTTTGAGCTTCTGTGGATGAGTCAATTATGGAATTATTAAATGACCAAATTTTTTGGTTATGTTAATCTAAGACAGAACTCTGTGAAATTGGTGAAATTAGTTATTAATCGAGAGGTTGATCACTCAAATTTTGATGTAAACAGCAAAAGAGTATCTTTTCCACGCGAAATTCAAATTTGATATTCTAACATTTTAAACGGTGTGGGTGTACCACACTGGCACGATGATACGCTGAACTGCGCATGCGCTGTTCTTGAAAACTTTTACGCGCGAAATTCAAATTTTATTTTAACATTATAAACGCGTGCCACTGAAGTTCCTGAATTACAGTTTGGAACAATGCACCTTACTTTGAACGTTTTAAACTTATTTGACATCTTTCTTTCATGAAAGTTCAAAAACTGAGCACGTGAATGTTTAAGTTAGGTTTGAAATTTGAGGTTGTGTTGATCTGCTGATCAAACTGTCAACTGTCAAGTAATTTGGAGCAGATTAATGAAATTTAGTCACTTTTGTGTCACTTTTGTTGATCGCTGTTATTAAATACTTAGTTAATTCTGTGAATTTTTAGTAAATTGGAAGATGGATTTATCCGTTACCGAAGAAAACTGCCCAATGATTCTTGAAAAATTGCAGGAAGCTGAGGTTAACATTTTTATTTGTTGTTTTGACAAATTTTAATACATCGCTTCATCTATTATTAATTTTTATATTTATCATTTAATTTCTTTTTAGGTGGCAGTTAATAAACAGTTGAATCATATTCTTTCTCGACATTATCATGTCGAAGCAAAATTACAAAACATAAGCAAAGTTTTGCCAAATGTGGTCGTTGTGTGCCAAAGTCGAGTAAATAACATTCTCGACTTGCAACTTTACAGCCAAGGAGTAGGGACTGCTTTAAGAAATGAAAATTATGAGCAAGGAACTGCCCACGTTCTTCGATATTTATCCATGGATCAAAAATTATTGGAAAGAACTGCTGAAGATGTTTCTGGAGATCGTACAAGTGTCGCGAGTTCTCTTTCTACTTTGCAGCAAGCTGTTCTCGAATTAAGAACAGTCGTTACTCACAAATTCGACGAAGCTGTGAAATGTGAGGATTTAGCTTCTGTCGAACGATTTTTCAAACTATTTCCTCTACTGGGAATGCACACTTGGATATAAAAGCTTCAGATAAAATAGCTACTGTTATATTCGTCGATATAATAACTTTATTATTTGAGGGAATAGACAGAATTGTGGAAATTTATCAGCCAATTATCGAAACTTATTACGGGCCTGGAAGGCTCCTAACTTCTGTTACAATTTTGGAAAATGTTACAATTTTGCAAAAAGAGTGTGATAGGTAAAATCAATAATAATAATAATATTTTTTTTAAGAATTATTTAATGATGAAATGGACGGACTCGTATTTTCATATTTTCAGAAGAGATCCTATTAAAACAAACTATTTTTGTTATGTCGTTTCAGAAGCTGTGATTCAGCAATATAGTTTCCATCTCTAAAGCACTGGTCACCAGGAATGTTCAAATGATTACATTTTCCAGTGGAATTGCAATATTTTGGTACGTTGGTATGCATTGAACCATTTAAATTCAAAGGTCCGAAACAGTCGTTTGACTCCGCATGTGAATCTTGTTGACATACACTCATCATCATATATGCCTTAACATTTGTTACTAGGATTTCACATGTAATTCAATTGTTTTCAATGTAAAATCCTAGTGACAAATGTTAAGGCATATATGACGATGAGTGTACATTCCTCCAATTTGAACTATTGATATCAAAGGAAGTTACCAAAGGACTAATTTTTAAACTTTTGACAGATAACTCAGCAGCACAAGCAGCACTAAAGAGAAGAAACTGAGGTAAAGTGATAAAAATAGCATCAGCTGTTGCTAAAACGCCAGACGTCGAGCAAAGGACATCAACTCTCAATTGTTATATTCGTATTTTGAACTAAAATGTTCTATTTTCAATAATTATAATGTATTAAATGTAGGGGAGAAAAATAAAAAGATTCTCTAATCATATCTATATCTATATTATTTTTAACTAAAATTTTATATTTTTAACAATTATAATGTATTCTATGTAGTGGAGAATAATAAAAAGATTCTTTAATCATCTCTATATTGTTTTATTTTAAGTTTAACAAATCGTAAGAAATTGATAATTTTAAATTTTGTGGCTACTGCCGATCAGTGATGCCATCTATCGACAGAAATTGAAACTGTGTAGTAATAATCTGTCTTACCGACCGCTGGTAAAACTAGTTCTTCCATCTACCGACAGAATTTGGAACTACATAGTAATAAAATGCCGTGCCACTAATGGTAAAACAGAGTTATCTATGTTAAGGACAGCGGTGTACCACCTCTTCGGAGTTCATATTCTCCTGATATGATTTCCTGGTATTTGAACCACGGTTTCAATTTGGAATATACAAGAATAAATCCCAAAATATTCCTTCATGTATCAGGAGCACATGATGATCGAAGAGGTGGCACGGAGATACAATTTACTGCGCATGCCCTGCTCCTGGTATCTTTTGCGCGAAAACTTTCAACTTACTTGTAGAATTTTAAAAGCCTGCCACCTCCTCGGTGTTTATATTCTCCTGGTATGAGCGCCTGGTATTTTAGCCACGGCTTCAACTTGGAATAAGCAGGAATAAATCCGAAAATTTTCTTTCGTGTATCAGGAGCACATGATATCCGAGGAGGTGGCACAAAGATAATCACTACTGCGCATGCCTTGCTCCTGGTATCTTTAGCCCGAAAATTCAATTTTGCATTTAGAATTTTAAACAGTGTGCCACCTCTTCAATTATTATGTGCTCCTGATACTCGTGCCTGGTATTTGAACCACGGCCCTAACTTGGAATATTCAGGAATAAATTCGAAAATTTTCTTCCATGTATCAGGAGTACATGATATCTGAGGAGGTGGCACAAAGATACTCACTACTGCGCATGCCCTGCTCCTGGTCTCTTTTGCGCGAAAAT
>JAUEJJ010000047.1:10177883-10189169 GCA_032164275.1 Synergus coniferae | reverse complement strand
TGTATTTATGCTGAAAATTGTCGTAATTGATGGGAAAAATATATCAGTCTTTCGATATGCACTGCTTTTTTCCTGTGGTAAAAGCTATAAAGTGACATAAGTTTGATCGGAATAATTATTCGAGTCTATCATAATAATAATTTTTTTAGCGAATCGGAATGGATTACACTTTTGTATTGGTCTTAAATTCTGTCGTAACCCTTACACGGGCGCAAATAGGTGCATTTACCTTATGTGAATTTTATTTTTTTGCATATCACGTGAGATTATGTTAGAATGCGACTTTAAAAACTTTTGGGAAGGTATATTCATGTGATATATGAAATTTCTAATAGATTGATTAGTTCTAATACAATAAGACTTATTTATATCTCTTGGAATTAAATTCCACCCTGCGGTCATTCGCTCGGTAAACCGCTCTCGATCGATTTTGCAATGGCGCGTGAGAATCAGAGATAAAAAGGATGAATAACGGTTTTGCCTTAGATATCATTTAGGATTAAGGCTATGTACACTACCATCGGAAATTGTCAGAACGCCTGTTTTTTTTTTTAGCAGTTTCTTAAAGTTTTCTAATTTTTGTAATACTTAATTGTAATCGTAAAATTTGAGCCTATGGCAGAAGCTAGGAAAATAATTTTAAAAATATCTGAAGTGTGCACAAAAACTATGAAAATTTAACATTAAAATGAGAACAAGGGCTTTTTAAAATAATAAATATTTTCGGAGTTATTAACATTTTTGAAAATATTGAAATTTGAGGTTTTTTGGCAATATCTTTTTATAAAATACAGATTTTAACTTTCCCTTTATCTTATTAGCCGCAACATTTTATTAGGTTTCGTACTGTTTTGGAGAACAATTTTTGAATTAAGTATTAAAAAAATTAGAGAACTAAAAAAAAGGCGTTCTGACAATTTCCGTACTTAGAAAATATGTCCCAAGATATACAATTCAATTTGAATGTCTGAATTTTCTTTCCATTATATGTTTAAGGGAACGAAAAAGAATAAATAAAATGCAGCCACTGAGGACTGATACTTTTCTAATTGGAAAATAAAAATAGGAAGTGAAAAAACTGACTATTCGCAACTCTCGGGAAACTTGAAGCTCGGCCTGGAAAGTTCATTTCCTCTTTCTCTTGATACAACTCACAGCTGCAGCTGCTATTGCAAAAGTGAGCTATTGCTGCAGTTGGCAGGAAATTTCATGATACCCATACCATTTTAATCAAGAATCGTGGCGCTAATGTCACTCAGTCTACATTTTCTTCTCATTTTCTTATATGTCAACGCAAAAGTCACTTTGTGTTAAATGTCTGTTCGCATTAAATCTTACAATACCTACTGCGAAGATAATCATTTCTTGCAAATGGATGCAATGTTCGACTCCTGTGTTAACCACGAATACTAGATTCAAGCTGTAAACTAATAGATTATTTGACCACAAACTTCAAAACATTTAATACTTCTGTCTATCTCTTAGTGCCGAGCTTAGTGCCTTTCTACTTGAGAGGCTGGGTCAAGGACAAAAGGGAGCTGCAGAACTAAAACCGGATCAACAACCGATCTCTCAAAAGAGGCGCTCGTGGAATTTCCGGTATACGGACGAAAAATTCTTGCGACGAGTAACCATTGACCTTGAAGACGGATCGAAGACGCCCACATTTTCGATGGGAGTTGCCTGTCTCTAAATCTGAATTAGTGAAAAATTTGAAATTATTGTTATAAAATATAATAAAGTAATTTCACTAATTTTGGAAACACATCTTTTCCCTGAAAATCTAAAATTCCGTTTCAATTTGAATTTTGGAAATTTCATATGACGGTAGTTTGTCCTGACGCGCCCGCAAGTACCCGAATAATTATTGTATGTACAAAATTGTGTGCTCGACAACTGACTCTGCGACAGCAGAAAATTAACAGCTGCAACGCATGTAATATGTAGACAATAAAAATCGCGGTCCTCTTTTTTCACTGAAGGAGTAAATGGTTCTGTCGCTACAAGTAAGCCGTAAATTAAGCAAGTAGTGAAATGGGTTTTGCTTCGCGTATTTTAAAAGCATCATAAAAACTCGGAAATTCAGGACATTGTAAGCTGAAAAAATCACGCAAAAGCACGAACCAATTTTTAATGTACCTTTTTTCCCGACATTGTGTTTTATGGTATTATTCAATAATGTACGTATTGTTTTACGAAATCAGAGAAGGCATAAAACACTTTTTGGATTGTTTCTTCATATTAAAAAGATATACATCATCTAAGACTTTAATTGATGTGCACCGTTCCAATTTATTTATAACGACATTCCGTTCTCAATCTTCACGGTAAATTTGAATGAAATTTGACATAAAATAACGAGAAGGCAATAAAAGCCAAAATGTATGTTTTATGAAAAGTTGGAGTTACCTTCGTAAATTCTATCTGTGATCCATATGTTACAAAATCTCGTTTAAATCTATTTTTATATTCTTCAATAATCATAACGAATTTTTCGAAATAGATTCAATAATATAAAAAGTAGTTAAAAGATCCTAAAATACTAAAAGTGTGAAGTAAAAGTAAAAACCTCTTTTTATTCTGAATTTTACGAGGCATTTTGCCGGATGACGAAGTGGTCACCAAATTCAGCAAGTGCGACGTAAAGTTTATCGTTCCGATGACAGGGAAAGTGAAATGCCACCTGCATCTTGCGCAATAGCTACCCTCGACTAAATTTCAGAAAACGAAAACTAGCAGCTTAACCCAGTTTCTAAGGAAACATACAGAGCGAATTCAAAATACCTGTACGCGCCAGCGACAGCGGTTGAGCCTTTCATGCTAGGTATAAACTTCAGTATCCAGAAATGATAAATGATTCAGGAGATCTTCCTATGGAAGTGTATATAATTTTCTTGTGTGTTGAGAAAATCCAAATCTAAAGACAATTCAACAGGAAAAGGCAAAACAATACAAAACGGACAAAATGTCTCGAAAATCTCGCATACATTGTTGTTACAAGCCTGATTGGCTTTGGAATGACGAATAGGAAGGAAAACAAAATAATCGCGCATTTTTGTTTACTCGTTTCTTAAAAATTTTTCCAAAAAGTTTCGAAATCCTTAAAATCCATGTTAAAATTTGTGAAAATCTCTAAAAATTGCTAGAATCCTCTTGAAATTTCTTAACATTTAAAATCCGTTAAAATGATTAGAAGTCTCATAAAATTCCATGAAATCATTAAAAAATCTAAAAAATCTCTTGGAAAGCCTGAAAAGCCCCTTGAAGTTCCTTTGTATTATGTATTTTATAAAATTCCGTAAAATCCTCAAAATTTTCACAAAATTAAAAAAAAATAAGAAAAATCGCTTGAAATTCCGTAAAATTTTGCAACCAACTTTGAAATCTTTTTAAAATCTACGAAATCTTATTTTAAAAATTATAAAAATCTTTTGAAATCTCATAAAATGCCTAAAAACGTCTTGAAACTCTTCTTTAAAAAAGTGGTGTAACAAAATGTCCCAAAAATCTGGCATATAGTACATTTTATTGTTACAAAACTAATTGGCTTTTAAATGATTTAAAGTTGTAAAAAGGAAAAAACAATGATGTTGGTTCTTTAATAATTTAAAATTATTGGGAAGAAATAAAATGATTTCAAATCCTTGGATTATAAACTGAGAATTTCTAAAATAGTTGATCATGTTTCAAGTGCTACAGATGAGAAGCAATTCGCGAGGTAGAAGGTAATCCATTGAAATAAGTATTGAAGCTTTTGAATTTGAGAGCATTTTCGACCTAAATGATTTTTTTTTTTATAGGAAAGTGTTCCGATTTCGGAAATCTTTGGTCAGAACTCTATAAATTCAATTTGTCTCTTCCCTGTGCTTTGAAGTTCACCAAGCGTGAAGAGCACGATTGAGAAAACAAGAAAATAGGGAGATCAGGAAATATCGAGAGAGAAAAGAGGCCTAATTTTGGAAAGTAGCTAGACGCGTTTATCGTTCAGAGGACGAAGGGAGATGCTCGAAATGAAAACGTTTCGGTTACAAATTGCACACGACAAACTGGCAGGTCAGGTATTAAGTCATGATGAAAATGTCACGGTAGTAGTAAGTGCGCAATATATCAGCCTAAATAATGCTGAGTGAATTCACCATTGAAGAAACTTCAGTTTGACTCAACCGCTCACTATTAATTATACACAATTTAAGTGTTATTTCAATTTTACTTGGTTTTACTATAATTGTCAGTAATTTATAAAATATTTTTAAATCGTTAAAAAGCCCCTGAAAATTCTTGAAATCCTTTAAAATTTCTTGAAATTCCTAGAAATGCAATGAAATTATTTAAATCTCTCGAGATCCCTTGAATTCACTTAAAATTCCTGAAAAACTCATGTCATTTTTTTGCCGTGGAGGTTGTGAGATCTAACATAATTAAAATTTCCAGCTACTGACCCATTTCCCTGTCACCCTCGTGATGAACGTTTCTTTCGCGCAGCTTTAAAAGCAGTCTCATACACTTTCACGCACGCGACATAAATCGATTACTTTCCCTTTCCAACTGGGAAAGTAGGGAGCAAAAAGCTGCTTTCTTACACGCGGGTATAAACCCTTGCTAGTCTTGAAATATATGTTTGCTTGGAAAACATGCTACATCTTCAGAGCCTCGCTTCTTTCTTCTCCCGGGGTCCTCATAAAAGAGGCCACGATGATAAGAACGCCGGCATATACATAAATCGACATAGCCTATGAAAAAGTCTTTATCACCGGCTCTTGCAAATTTACGAATACCTATTTTTCCACGAAAATATCTTTTGTGATGTACAAAAACATAAATCAAGTCTCATAATTTACAAACGGAGAATATTTTCACAAAGCAAATATACATATATTATAATAAAGTAAAGTTCCGAGTTGAAAAAAATGTACATTAACTGAAGTACATTATTTTCTGTATAACTCGTGCAGAAATTGCCAAATTTGTTCCCTATTACAAGTTATGCCTCAATCGGGCATACGATTTGTGGCCAAGATAGGACGAATGACGTGGCTCTATGATTGGAGCTGGATCAGGTAGCCACAAGATCAACCAATTCCTGAATATGGCGTTGCAAATACGTTCCGCGTTTCATTTCGAGTCTGGCCCCGTCTAGATAGCCTGATTTGGCTCAATTTCTGCCCGATCGAGCCCCGATCAGATCCAAATTGGAATTTCCGCACGGGAAAATATGAAAATAGAGATTTGGACTTACCACGACAATTCTCCTTGTTCCGCAGTGCCCTTAATCGCTGAAACAAAGAAAAGAAAAGTTCTCATTAAGACTATCGATCGTCATGGAAGAGTTGTGAAGACTTAACTGTTTACATTAGAAATACATTTATTCTAAAGATTAGTGAATCTTGGAAAGAAAAACAAGTCTCTAAAATCTATTGAAATCCTTTGAAATTTTTTGAAATCTTGGAGGTCTCGAAATATGGTGTGTACCGAAAATTCAAATGAACAAGCCCTAGGCTGTGTGAAATGACATTTTGTAAATGAAATTCTTCTGCTACATTTATTAGCACTAAATTTTGATAAAGCCATAATAAGATTTCCATTCGGACGTTGGGAATCGCAAATCCTTCAAGATATACGAAAGGGGAGCTAAACATCTAAAAAGATTAGAAATGAGAAAATATTAACTTGGGAGGTCTGCAAAAAGAATAGTAGAAAAGTTTAAAGGAAGAAAAGAGAAGGAAGAGGAGGCTGAACGAAGAAAATAAGGAAAAAAAACTAGAATGAATCGTTTCATTAATCCAAGTCATAAGCGACTTCCAAGGCTTTGAGGGAGCTTTGGAAAAGACAAAAGCTCCATATTTCTTTCTTGTTCTTGAAATTCAGGTTGGCGTTTTTTACACAAAATAACCTCTTAGAAACGAGTTTTATGCTTTCTTTTTAAACAGAAGCTTTTTCGCTAAAGTACACAATATGACGTTCCATAAGTAATCAAATCTCTTAATTTAGTAGAATATTTTCTTTCAAAATACGGAGATGAAAGCTATCTAATTCAAAAGCTTCAATTAAATTCATGAAAGTGTAGCTCTTCTCCCTATTTCAATTAATTTCTTGAACATTTTCTGCTTAAAAGAATGAGAAAGGAAATAAATAAAAATCAGGAACAAGAAAGTTTTTGAATGACATATGATTATGATTTGATTCACCTTGTATGCGATTTGTCGGTATCATAGTTTATTGGAACCGTGCCAAAGCGGAATTTTGAATTTTTCGAAAAGGCGCGAGACTATTCGAAAAACCTCAAAGGAAGCCGCTTCCTAGATTCGATGCCAGTATAAAATTATTATAAGCCGCCAAACTTCGTATAGAGACGATTCTTTGGGGACTTGGAAGCGCGTTGGCGCCCCTTGAATATTTATGCGACGTTAGTAAATCTCGTGAGTGGCTAAGTGTGTGTATCCGCGTGAGCTTATGTCTACATGCACAGCCTTTTATTTCTCTTTTCTTCACCCCTTTAAATATTCAAGCAGAGAGCTCTAGCGATATAAAGGTGACGCTTTTCCGATACTTTCCTTTTTTTAATTAAATAACCTGTCGGCGAATTGCTTACACAATAGATATTTTATGACTGTTAGGAAAAGGATCTTTTATCCCATCAAAAAGAAGAAGCTGCGAAGTTTCTTTAAAATCAAAGAAAATCGAAATTTTTCCCAGCGATTGGGATGTAAGAAGAGGAAACTTTGAGCATGTCTTTGTTTACAGCAGGAGAAGAGTTTATGATGCAAGCGTAAAGTTAGGCAGCCATAGATTCTCGGGGGCGGTACGGGGGCTTTAGCGAGCGTGTCGCTAAAGCATAAATTAAATTCCTGCCACCGCGACTGTCTGTCGCGACTTAGCAAGACCCCGCCAAAACATTGCGGTTTTGCATGGTTTTGGGAGAAACCGCGAGTTGCGACTGAACTCCGCATATGTTATACGCTATAGGATATATACGAACACTTATTGCGAGAAAAGAAATTTATATTCATGGACCACTGTGCTTGCCTCTGGAGTTATCACTGTTTGATTCTTTCTTTCACTTATGGATAAACATATTAGGTGTTATTGATGAAAACTACGTAAAAAACTGGCTTTACGGCCAGAATTCCTCTCTGTTTCCTTTGATTCAAAGAAAATTCTCCTTGTGCATCAAGTACATTTTTATTTAATCCCAAGTCCATGTCATTACTAGCATCTGGTCTCGCATAAATTCTGCTTTTAATGTACGAACAACTTTGTAGCGCGGAGTGCGTAATCAACTAATCTCGCATTCATGAGTAGCATAATAAAACCACATATGCTATAAAAGTCAGATTTATTACTACGTAGCATAATCCATCCGCATAATGCGCAGATTATAATCTTGATCTGCTATAATATTAACAGAAACTTTCTTTGCTAAAATGAAATTATTCATGATTAAGATTCTCCTTTTTAATAAACTAGACAACCAACATGCGCGCTACGCGCGCGATTATTATTTTTTCCTTTTTACAACTTCAAACCATTCAAAAGCGAATTAGGTTTTGAAAGAATAATGTACTATATGCGAAATTTTTGGGACATTTTGTTATACCACTTTTTTTAAAGAGGAATTTTAATTTCTACGAATATATCAAGGGGGATTTCGACGATTTTCAAGTAATTTTTACGAAGTTCAATGGATTTTTAGGATTTCTAAAAGATTTTGTAGAATTTTAAGAGATTTCAACAGAATTTAAGCGATTTTGTAGATTTTCGTGAAATTTTAAGAAATTTTAAAGGTTTTTTAAGAGCAGGTACAAAAATCTCAAAAGTAATAAAACCCTCCAGCGACTTTCCAATTTAATAACTCGGGCGAGATTAATTCAGCCCAAAAATAAAACTTGAATAAATTTCCCAGCAATGAAAGAAAATGACAAAAAATAAATTACTAAGATTGTCGAAAATCTCAATCGATACTTGCACGACCAAACAGGAGAGCAGAATAGGCGTTACGATTTTTCGACTTTGACTCAATCATCTTTTTAGAATAGAAAATACATATAATTATACAAGACACATCAGGGATAAGGCCAGAACAGTTTTCTTTGGAAATGCAAAGAGACATGTAGTCTGTTCTCGAAGGTTTCCACCCTCTGTCGGCTTAGTGGTTAATATACCATGGGCGAATGGGCGAGCTTGTCACACCCTTTGTACATGCTGAGGTTCACACACGCACACACACTGACAATGTACTCATTAACAGATAGGGTGAGCCTGTTACTTCGGTGAGACATTACGTACCAAGTTATATGGGTTAGGTGTTGTGTGCATCGTACACAAATCCTACGCAGTAATTTACCTAGAGCAGACATATCGCCCTATCGCATCGGCCTGATGTGTGTGGAATGTACGTGAAACGACATTTTGCAACGGCGGAGGAACACCAAAACGTCGCTGTTGACTAAAACTCAAGCTCAAGATTGCCCCTGAGTAGTTCATTGTTCTATGTGCACAACTATGCTTTGTCAAGTGTAAATGCCGAGACAAGAGTAGAGTAAAGCAAAGTACAGGTGCGGCAAATTTGACATTAAGAAAACAGCGTCGATGTCTACAATGTATGCTGTAATATAGGATTATCTGTGCAACGGTTGGCCATCCTCCAATGATTTAAAAATATTTTTTTAAATACTTTTTATTGACAACACAAAATTTCTCGCGTGTAAAATATAATGCTAGTTTTTGTAGTGTGCCAGACAATCTGATACAAATAAACGAGGATTATGTTGTTCGAAATATATTGACTTTGGGGACGATATTTAGCGAGGGTGGTAAAAACTTCTACAGACACGTGTCCCGAATAATACATGTGTGACACATTAGGAGGGAGACATGGACAAACACATCTTCATCTCGATCGTGACCAAACGCAGAAAAAAACGGTGTCATTGCTCTTTTCTAAGCGAATGCATGAAACCTTTCGAAAAACACTTCCATGTGGGATGAATCACTTGAATTCTGTTCTAAAAATTGCTAGATGCGTTCTCTTAACTTTCTTTAAAAAAATTCTTTCACGTTTTCAGTCCCACTAAAGTATTCTTACGTAATTTCAGAGTGAAACGATTTAGTCAGCCAATAAAGGGCGCAATATCCGTAAATGTTTTTTTTTCTGTGCATGGAAAGAATACAAATGTAAGAAATAAGAAGCCGAAAATCTCCTCTTTGGCGATGAGGCTCATGCGGTAAATAAACGTCCTGAAGGAAGAAATGGATTCTTCCGGTCGTTGAACGAAACTAGCAGTCGAGTCAGGGTTTATACGGGTTCCAAGGTAATTTCCTCGTTATGAGAAAGGGCTTCCTTTTGCAAGAACAGGGAAAGTGGTCATCAAGAACTGAAAGTTGGATGCTTCTTAAGGGCATTAGGGCTTCTTTAGGGAAAGGTATGATAGTATTTCGTATTCTAATTTGTATGCTTGTTCTGCCGTTTGATAAGAAGCTATGATTTATGATAACAGCACTGGCGACGGTAATAACTTCCTAATGATCGTCTAACGTGTTTAACATCGTTAGTTTATCTAGAACTGAAGGCAGAAAAAAGTTTATGAAGATACATAATTATTGGATTCAATCTTGTTAACTCTTCAATAATCCAGGCGATTGTAACGGATTGTTAATTTAGATCCAAAAAATCTCGAATCAGTAAATCTTAAAAAAAAGATTCATCTGTATGAAAATGATGACGTGCGAAGAATAAATGGCACAAACAAGGGAAGTGTTTCACAGGAAAGGTTATGGGTAACCTTTCATCAACGACGAAAAGAAATGAGAAAAGGAAGATGAAGGGCCACTGGGTCGCCTTCACATGGCGTAGTTTGTCTTCAATAAAATGAAAGAGAAAGCGAAAAGCAGAAATTCTGAGATGAGAACGAAATTCGGATCCGAGAAGGGACAAGAATCAATTTTTATGCTTACTGATGAAAAGTAAAAAAAAACAGTAAATAAAAATGTAAAGGACGAAAAATTTCATGTATTTGTTATTATAATCCACTAAATTCTTCAAATTGTCTTCTATTTCAATTTTCCCACAAAAACTGATGGCTCTGGAAACATGTTTCGTGTTTATTAAACTAAAAATAGAATCTAGATTTTCGAGTATGGTTTCCCATCGAAGACAACTAGGGCAAGCATTTTCATAGCACCTATGTACATCCGGAGTTTCCTCTATCCCTTATAAAGAAGGTTATAGCCCCTTTCATAAAACCTCTATGATCCCCTGAATGCACTCGATTTTATCTCCGCAGAAGCTAGGCATATACTTCACTGGAAAAAAATGTAAAAACAGGAACGTAAAACGTGCAGAAAATCGTGGAAAAGCAAGAAGTGGGTGAACGGAACACTCGAAGGAAAAATGGTCCCTTGGAATTATTCGCACGTACGTTCTAGAAGGCTAGAAAATTCTTGCTAGGAATCCCTTTTGCTCCAGAGAAGAGTTTTCGATTCGAATACCGAGTGAGGAGGCATTCGTGTTGATATTTTTTTTCACTCTCGTTCTTTCTCGTTTTCCACTTTTCCGAATAGCAGGTAATGTATACGAATGGGAGATTTGTCGAAAGAGCCAAAGATTCGCGCCTGGAATATTTAAGTCTAAAGCTTTGTGCAAAATCGCTTCCCTGGTACGCATAACTGCTCTCGCTTGTAAGAATGTTGTTTAATTTTTTTTTTGGACAACCAATCGCTTTAGAGGAAAAATTTAAATATAAATTTAAAAATTGGACCGATTTCATGGAAAAGCAATGTCGGATTCATTCAGATTGGGACCCTAGTTTCAACCACGGAATAGGTCAGATTCAATCTGATTTTGGGTTTCACCTCGGATTAAGTCAGATTCAGTCGAATTGGCATCCTTGTTTTAAAATCAAATTAGGTCGGCTTCAGTCGGACTCTCATTCTTGTTTCGGCCTGGGATTAGATCGAATTAAATCAGACGGGAATCCTTAATTTGATCCTAGTTTCATTCGGAGAGGAATCTTTGGTCCTCGCTCTCTAAACTTTAATCAGTGAAATTTCACTGATTACCAATAAAATTTCACTGATTCTCAGGGACACATTTCTCACGATTTTAATCAGTGATAAATCTGCTGGAAATCAGTGAAAATTTCAGTGACTTTTCACTGATTCTCAGTGGATTCCCACTGATTAAAATCGTGAGAATAGAGTCACTGAGAATCAATGAAATGTGACTGATTCAGTTTTAGAGAGCGTAGAAATTTCCCTGCATCAGATTTTCACATTCGTGTTTTCTGTGTG
>JAUEJJ010000047.1:10097910-10116833 GCA_032164275.1 Synergus coniferae | reverse complement strand
TTCGATTCCTGAGCCGGTACCAATGGAAAAATCTTCTATGTACTTCTTCTGTAGCTCTGAGGGGATAGAGTACAAAGGCCTAATGGCTAAGTGCTCTGAACAGCGAAGGTGCTGCCCTTGTTTAAATATACTACTAGATCAATAATAATTTGAAGAGATGAAAATGTCGAAGCCGTGGACTAACTCTAAGATCGTATTAAAAAATAACCCTTTATTTCTCGTGTAGTCTGTTTTCAATATTACTTCACTAGCCTCTACAATTTGTTATTCAATCAGATAAGCCAAAAGGAACCCTTTATATTAATTCATTTTTTATTTCCCTGTTAAAATTTACTAATAATTTTTGGTTACTATTTTCATACTTTTTTTCTCGTATCTCGAATTAGTGATTGTTTCTGTAATAATAATTCTTCGATTGTACAATTCGTTGCACTTCTTTTTCGACCGACATTACGTACCTAATACTGGACTCGAAATATAAACGTGGACGGCGCTCCTTGAATTTAAATTTAACACGAAACCAATGAATAATCCATGATTTATGATCTTAAGTACGGTGATCGACAAAGTGGAACAAGATTCAAGATTGATATCCGTTAGACAACAACTTTTCTTCAAGTTGTTGAAGAAAAGTTGAATTCATTTTCGAAATAAAGTCTTCTATTAAAAATGATACAAATGAAAAAAGTTTGATAAAAAAAATATTTTCTGGTAAAAAAAAAAGTTTTACCGGATGAGTACATACAACATCCTTTAATTTACCATCAACTCGAATCTACCGGATCTATCCAATTTGTAAAGAGGAGAGTCAGTCGATCGGCTGGTTCAATGCCGAATGAAGAAAAGCTCCTGCTTTTTATGCTTATATAAACATAAAAAATGTTTCTTTACCGTTAAGTATTGGGTCCTTCCCACTCGATGAGATACTGCGCTTGGCCGTTGGGCCCTATTCGTTTCGCTTTGATGAAGAATTTTTCGCCGGAAGCTATTCTGTTTGCAGCTCCAAAGTAAATGTTCACTGACGATTTGAGATCGTCCATCGATATGTCGGGAGCACTCTGCTTTACTGGAGAACACTTCGGTGACGAAGGAATGCTACCTTTCTTCTGCAGCTGAGTTTCTGGAGGAGGAAGTTTCTCGTTGCTTTGCCTATGCCTGAGTCTCCTCCCATTTAAAGCGTAGTCAACACAATTTCCGATTTGACTACTGGCGCTGCTCGAAGATCCGTTGAAGGAGCTTCTCAGGTTTCTAACGAATTCATTTTTAACATCGCTGTTTCGAGCTGGAATTATTGCGGCTGTTTTGCTCGCGGTTTGTTGAAACTGCTGCTGTGGTGGGCGACCTCGCCTGTGTTGTCTTCTACGTTTTACTTGTCCATTTCTGTCTATGATGATGTCTTTTTCAGATAATTGGCGCTTCGCTGGTCTCACGAGAGGAGGTTGGGATATGACTGGGGTTAAAGGAAGAGGCAAGGTGATGGGAGACTGATTGAATGGGATAGGTGTACTGGAATTACTTTGAGTGAGAATGCAGGGTGTGCCGAGGAGTTCACTCAGGTTTCGGAAGGGATTGTTTTTTCCTTCAAAATCTTTGGGAGGAGGAATGAAAGAATCGAGAGTGCCTCGTGAGCTAGTCTCATCGCCACTTGTGTCTGCGGGGGTTGAAGGTGGCAGTATAAGCAATTCCCCTGAGCTTGGTACTGAGATCTCAGACATTCCAGAAGTTGTGGCTGGAGGCGTTGGAGGCCCGGAAACTGACGTTGGCGGAGTTGGTGGCAAATCCGATGCCTCGGTTCGAGATTTGCTCTGGAAGAAGACAAATTATTTTTAAGTAACCACCCTTCTTAAACTGACTTTTATTAAATGTTTGCTTTCAGCAAACAGTGTTTTGTTGCAAGCACTTAGATTAATATAAAATGTCAGTAAAACACACGAGTTTTTATGTTCAAATTCTTATCTGATTTATGAGAATTATTCACTTAAAATTCACGTATTTTTGAGTCGTAAATTTTATTAATAAAGCTATATGAATTTTAAAATCACAAGACTGTCGAAAGTTAAAAATATAATTTCGCACTCCAAGCGAGAAATAAATTTAAAAACTGTTTGTTTTAAATAATATGACTTCATACAGACATAAAAGAGAAGTTTATGAATTAAGAGAGATGACACCTTTCGTGAGTAAATAAATAAAAAAAGGTTGTCATTCATAAATCGGGAAATTAACAAAAAAAGTTACAAGAACTTTGTCGACTCCTGCTATCTCTAGCGGTATTGACAAGTTTAATGTCACAATAAACCTTTAAAGTTTACTTATCTATTATTCTCTAACAGAGTGTTTAGTGTTTACATACTTTGAATTGGGTAATATTTTGAACATAAAGAGATTTCTCTTCCCTTCAAATATCATTCTACTAAAGACCTAAAAAAGTTTTGAAAGCGGAAGTTGTTTTACATAAATTGTAAAAAATAATGATCTTCTTTAAAATAATAAAAATTCTGTGTTTTAAAGAAAAATATCTTTTTTTAAGTAAAATACAAATAGAAATCGGGTTCTTTACCTTTGCAATAGCATTTTTAAGTAGTTTCCTAGCCTTCCGGTACCTCGCCTCTCGAACACATTGCAATTTAATGGTGGTATCTGCATTTCCCTTTTCCCTCTTTTTATGTTTACGCAACATTCGTTCTCGAGAACTGCCTAATGCCATCAGTCGTCTTCTTCTCTGCAAGCTTAATTTAGGAAATGGAAAAGATTTCTTGACAAAACCCCCACCACTATACCTGAAAAAATCGACAAAACATCGAGCTTTTCATGAAAGTACAATCTTTTTAATTATTAATGTTCCGAAGGGTATATGCATAAGGATGAAACTTAAACCGTACCTTTCTCGTAGGGCCTCAGTGGATTGATTAGGTGGGCTTGCACAAGAACTTTGTTCCGCCTCACAGTTTTGGTAGATCGTGCCTCTCATTGCAACATCGGTTGCATCAAGAGAGACTTCTACATTCTCCTTTACGTTTTGCTTCAGTTCATTGAGTTGCTTTGTACTCTCTGGCGTTAATACCGGTCTGTGAAAGAAAAAATATTATTAATAAAACCGCACAATCAATATTCCCTGCGAAAATAAGTTGGCTTGAAAAAAGAGAAACGAACCCAGTAGTCGGTGGAAGGTATTGCAGTCTTTTGTTGGCACCCCAGCAACGACGCAAAACGGAATCATCAATGACTCCAGTGGCAGGAAGGTGCACGACAGGACATGGAGGTGGTAATCTTACTCGTAGTCCCCAAATTGTGGTACGCTTTTTTATTTCTCTACCACATTTAAACCTATTCCTATTATTAGTTAATATCGCGAGAATAGATTCTCTGCGAACCTGTGAACTAACGTCTCGAATCTGAAAGATATTTGACGTTAATAAAAATACCTTCAACAAATGAATTTTAAATACAAATGAAAAGGGAAATATTTTAAAGAATTGTGATTACTTACTCTATACGGCAACTGCAAAGTGTTCCAATTGTCATTCGCGTATGGAACGATGACGGTATCAAGATCATAGTACTTTTTTGCATTATAAACTGTTAGATTGTACAACATCAGGTGCACCAAATCTACCCATTTTATCTCTAATCGACGTACAAATTCTTTGCCATAATTGCACATTGAACAAACAAATACGTAGAACCTAAACCAAAAATGTTTAAAAATTATTGATGTAAAATTTAGTTAATTTAGATTACGTAAAAAAATAAGTTACCGGTCTCCGCTGTAAAGAGGATACGTTAAACAGCTAACACATTTTTCATGAAACCACTGTTTGCAACGAGCACACTGCAACATTTGTGTGTACCACTCGCCGTTTAGTCCACAATAACAATAAATTTGTTCAGCATTAACCCTGTGATGCGCGTCCCAGCTTAACATGTTCGGCTAAAATATAAAGTATTTAAATATTAATATTTTAAGCATATGTATCAATATTTTAAGTAGGACAACGACATTAAAAGTGAACCACATCAATTTTTGAAAGAGGCTTACATCGTACGGTAACTTCGTCATATCTTCTGGAGGCGGTGGCGGTTGGTCTCTGCCGCTACAAACTTTTCTGATATTAGCCTTAACCATAGAGTTCTTAGGCTCGACTTGTTCCCGAACTCTGGGTTGGCTGTCTACGCATCTCTTACACATCCACTGTGCCTCTGGAAGAGTTTCCTCTTTTACTATCTGCGGCTGAAACAATTTAATAAAAAAAAGTTACATCGTACTCTAAATTAAATAAAATTTAAAATCAAATAAAAATAGGACTGTTGTCTACCTGATGACAGAGCTGATGATAACCTCGACCACATTTGTCGCAAACGACGATGTCGTTGTCAGTCTTGGGTTGAGATTTTTTACAGAGGACACACATCACATCGGCTTCAGGCATTGCTAATTTTGTTAACTCTTTAACTGATGACCAAGCCGAAGTGTTATCCAGAAACTTGACAAGACACTTTTCTCTTGCCAAGTCCACTTCAACAACTGTTCCCAGATAATATTTTCCATCTTTGTGTTGAAGAAGTACATCTTCACCGTGCGAAAAACCAAGTCGCTGCTCCTTCGTCGTACTATCCGGCGTTGCCGGACATTCCTCGGGTTCAGACATTTTTCTGTAACTAAAAATGGATTTACTTTTTAGTTTTCAATTTAAAATTCTGAAACTTATATTAATTAAAAACTACACGAAATGGAGGAAGATTTTAGGTTCATACTCCGAAGTTATTGTAATTAAAGTCATAATAATTTATTGCTCTTTGTACAAAATAAATTTAGTCTTCAAATACTATGTATAATTAATTTTTAGATAAGAAATTGTGTAATTAAACACGTGTTCAGTACTTATTATTCACTAAATCAACTGGAATTCATATTCATGTTTTTATCAAATTGGTTTTCTTTGCTACGTGACAAAAACTTATGCGTATTTATATTTTAAAATACTTGAATATAATAAGGAAAAAGGAGGTAACATTGTAAAAAAACAAATTCATGTTTGTAGACAAATTCTATCATTTTATTTAATATAACATTATTTGACACAGTAACCAAATAGGAATAATAATTATTTTCAAATAACGGTCGAAGAAGGGAAGTGTTGAAAATTGTTCATTGATTTTATTAAAGAGAATATATTTCTGCACATAATAAGTCGATCTTTAACCTTAAAAATTGTTCTAAAACTAAACAACTTTATTGACGTTTGAATTGAATTTTTTAGGTAAACAGAAAATTCTTTCTTTTGTGGATAATAAATTTAATAAAATAAAGATAACAAAAGAATAAATATACTATTAAACTCCACAGTATTTAACTGAAACGAAAAAAGTAAGTCTTTCGATTTAATGAGGCATCTATATATGAGTTTTACTAGAAAATCTAATTGTCAAAAAAGAATAGAAAACTTTAAAAAGACAAGTCACACGCTTTAAAACCTTATTTCGATTGAATTAACCAAACATAATTCTGCAAACAATAGAAACCATTTTTCAAACCGCATGGAAATTCTGATGAAAGTTCTCTAATAAAATACTTATAAAACTTATAAAATTCTCCAATTAAAGAAGCAATTTTAATAAATCAAATCTCAGTGAAATTTTTAATTAAATCTAGAACGCTGTTCGTTACCCAGAGGAGAAAATATAATCTTTAACTCCAAAAAAAATAATACATACCAGCCATGCACTCAAACCGATAACTTTTCATTCTCTCCAAATGCATTTACGATAAACAATTTTTTTTTAATAAATAAAACCGTGGCAATATCTTATTAAATCATTAAATACACCCGGAGTATTTGCGGTATCCCTTACCTTATCAATGA
The DNA here is from genome assembly GCA_032164275.1 of Synergus coniferae. NCBI lineage: Eukaryota > Metazoa > Arthropoda > Insecta > Hymenoptera > Cynipidae > Synergus > Synergus coniferae. The sequence continues at coordinate 10,110,969 of JAUEJJ010000047.1, read as the reverse complement.
AATATTGTTTAAAAGCACTCATTCCCTTGAAACCCAGACTATGGGACAAAAATAATCTTACATCTCAGCTGTTCAATTTCTTTTAATTTTTTGCTTAAGCAGTGCAATATTTAATCGTCGATTTTTTATTTAAGAGCAACGAACCCGAGGAACGATTGGAAAAATGTATATGCCACCCCCCACACCCAATCAATCATATAGGCGAATCGTTCAACCCTTGCAAACTCGCGAGGTACCGGGTGGTTTGATCCCCGTAGATGATCCTCGAAAAGGTTAAGATTCTAACCTTGACATTGTCGAGATTTCTACCTTCGTACCTTAACTCCCAGGTTCTGGATTGTCAGCCATTTACAACCATGGGGACCCCGCCACCACCAAACGCCATCACACCTCGCGCGCGGCCATCTTTGACCATAGACTGATAGACCTTTTCAATAAACTTTCGAATAGGAAGAACAAGTGCCACCATGACACTTCCCGCGAATTTTACAAAATAAGGTTATGTTTTTTTGACAGTTATCGGCTTATCCGTATCTGTGTTTTCTTTCTTCTTTTATTTCGATTTAGGTTTAAAATAGTGATCCGCATTAAATTCCTTGATTTCTATAACTATATTTTGCCAAATTATGCTTGAAATATTATTTGTTTACATATTTGTACCCAGAAATGATTCAAATGACCGACTATTCAACGGAAGTTGAAAAATTCGTCGCGCATGCGCACTGTATAACCTTCAAGTAGAAAGTCTTTAAAATTATTGTATTACTTTTTATTTGTTATTAATGAGTTTTTTTACCGTACTGACCGTACTACGAGGCTATTTATCTAAAATCTGGAAGATATTAATCGAAAGGAAACAAAATAATTTTAAATTCAAAAGAGTCAAAATGTACGAAATTTAAATTTGAAAGCGCGCGAAATTCAAGATATTAGTTTATGTTTGAGAAAATAATTTTGAAATAGTTTAATTGCAAAACACTTTTTTATGATTGGCTAACTAGTTTTGACCTTTAATAAATTTTAATTTAGGTTTTTAACGTTTTTCAAAGATTAGAGGTATTGAGGAAGGGGTAGAGTGATAACACACACGATTTAACAAAAAATAAAGAATAAATAATATATTCTGATATGAGAGATGAGTGGGTCAATCTCATTTAATTATTTACATCACAAGAATTCACAATTGCAAGTGGAATACACATATTACATACAGTTACATATACAATATACATATAGATATAATTTCTGTTCAATATGAACTATTTTTCTCTAAATTATTATGCATAATCTATAAACAAAATCATTTTCAATGGTTAGTGAACAAGAGTTAATCAGTCCATTCGTGAAAAAGTTACCGTTGTTTATTAGAGAAAAAACATCATAGAAACTTCATTAGACAGAATTATTTAAGATTTATAGAATATAAATATAAAGTCTCATGAAAGTGTAAATACTGTAAATACAAAACATTAAAAAATTCAAAGTGTAAAACATTTCCATGCACGACTTATTTGACTTGAACAGTGATGTTTAACATTCTGACAATATCAAAACGTGACCATTTTCAAAACATCTTTTTCTTAACAGCAGTATATCGTTCCATGTACTCTTCATAACCATCTAGGTCAGCGAACTGTTTCATTTCAAAAAGATTTCCATCTAGGGCCAGTATCGAGACTTTAGAATCTTTCAAAATCGTCACAGGAATTGCATTAACCTGCAAACAATTTTCCTCAAGCCTTAAAGTTTTGAGCCTTGAACATTCAGCTAATTTCCTAGAAATAATCGAAATATGGTTTTGATTGAAATTAAGTTCAGTTACATGAAGTCCTGAAGCTGCATCTGGAATTTCCGTCAATTTATTTTTCGAAAGATCCAGAACGTCCAGATGTTTCAGTCCGCAGAACATAAGAGGAAATTCGGATATACAATTATCAGACAGATTCACTTGCTTCAAATGAGTTAAATTTGATAAGGAAAATGGTAACATTCTTAATTGATTGGAGCAAGCGTTTAGACACTCGAGTTTCACCAGTGCTCCCATTTCTTCCGGAAGGTCTGTTAGTCTGTTATGGCTCACATTTAGCTGTTTGAGTAATGTCAAATCCTTTATTTCTGGAGGAAGGTGTGGAAATTTATTTTCCGAGAGGTCCAATGTCCGTAATAATGGAGCAAGGGCTCTCAAATTCTGTGGAAACTCGTCCAACTTCCTTTTCGAAAGCGTTAAGGTTCCCGTTTTCTTCGCAGTGTCATAATGTTGTTTTAATCCAGAATTACCCATAGTTGAAAGATTTGAGAACTATATTGTGTTTGAGAGTAGTTGGAGAATCTATTTCCTGCACAAAAAAGCATTAATATAAATTATTATAGAATGAAAATCATAATATCAGTACCCAGGAACAAAAGAAATCGATTATAAAAACTGATTAAAAAATTCACACCTTTTCAAAATCTATCCATTAAGAACTAACGTCCTAAGTTCCTCTCAACTGATAAATTAATTGAAAATGCTCCTCAAACACAAAAGTTATAAAAAATACGAATTTAAATAAAAATTGACAAATGTTATTGTTATTGTCCGAACACTTTTTGCCTCGACTGTACACTTTACCACGTGCTTTACTTTTTTACCCAGACTATACACTCTTTTGACACACTGTTTTTCCACTAATTTCTTCTCAATTTTACGTCCACTCTTTGTGAAAATAATACAGTTTTGTTTTGCCGAGAAAATTCGAATCGAGGAAGTCGAGGAATATGAGAAGTTCGAAATAGGAGGCGTTTTTCTGAATTTTTTGACAGCTGCTTCGTTCTCGTGCACTATGCACTTTGGTGGGGTTTCGGGCGTTGGCCATTAGATGGCAGTGGCGCGCCCAAAAATGAAAATGGTTGACTTTGACAAACGAAAATGTAGCGGTGCACGTCGAGTTTACATTAGATTTAAATCACGTTAGTGGCGGCCGGTCACGCGAAAATGGTGAGATAGTGTTGTGCTTGGCGAGAACGAGTGACGGGAGAATGATGGCGTCAACGCCCAAGTCCGAAAAATGCACAGGTGAGTGAGAGACAAAGTCTGCGAATGTGCGAAGGCACTTTAGACATAGGTATTAGCTATTAGAATGAGATTCCCAGGAACTTGGCTCTGAGTTGTCAACCGCGATTTAAACGTTTCTTATCGTTGACCCAAGCGTTTTTATTTCGAGGATCTGGCACGCAATTTTTATCTCAAGTAAAAATGACAGTTGACAACAATCGAGTGTTTGGCTCCAAAATACGCCGGATGTAAAATGTCAAAAGTGTGTATTTCGGATGGTAGCGATTTCTTTTTCCTTCCGTAGATTTATTCTTAATTCTTCCACTTAACTGCTTTATTGTCTGTGGGTTATTTTATTTCGATTTCTTTCTCTCTGTGACAGTGGATCGGGACATTTGACTGGGTCAGAAATGTTTTTGACGTTTACTTAAAGTTCTGGGTGTTAATCGATAATCTAGGAGTAACAGGAACTTTTGTTAAGAAAAGGGTTGAGGTTCTTGAAAAAGAGAATCGTGGTTGAAATTAAATTTGGGGAACATGGGGGCGAATTTAATTTAAGGTGAAGTTTAATCATTTTTGGAGCTGGATGGATGAAAATTATTTTAGTCAAGGTAAGTTTGTTTATATTGGGGGGCAGCTATTTCTTCCTTGCAATCCTAAGTTTTTTTTTGTGACAAAAAAATTTTTAAAGGATTATTTCTACTTTGTGATAAATTAAAAGCGTTCCTTTTTGTGGGAAATGAATTCATTAAGTAATTGAAGAGATTGGAGTAGGAAACTAGGGTCAACTATATACCGCCCTTCGAGGGTTGAGAAAAGGGTCACGATCGCTTATTTCCCGCCCCAAAATCGTGCTAGTTTTGTCATTAATTCATTTCATCGTTTCTGAGAGCAGCGAGTCACGTTTTTCTATTTTCTTCATTTTTAGAAACATATAGTCTGTCTTTCATTATAGTTTTCGCTTTTTGTCCCCGAACTTACTAAGATTAAGTATTCATTATTCATTAAAATTTGTATAAAAGAATTAATTCTAAATATTTATACATAGCTTCTGAAAGCTTTATTTCTCAAGAGAATGAAAAAGTAAGGTAATAAATGTTTTGTTTTACGAAACTGAAAGCGAAATGAGAGTTGAGCCAGGTTGATTTTGATCCTGGACCGGACTTTGGTCCTTTTTTGGTCAGAACGTGATGAGTCAAGGACAAATACAGATTGGGCAATTTTACCTCGGTAGAATGATTGCCTTCAATTCAACAAAACACACTCTCATCATTTTTATCAAGCTGAAATTGTAAGACTATAAATCCTATTGCTTGACAAATTATCACTATTTTCTTCAACGATTTCTTACGGAATTTAATTAACTTCGAATTCCATTAGAGAGATGAAAAAAATGTGCATTTTGCCTTTCTTAATCGTTTCTATTGAAAATTGAGGGCTTTTTAAAAAGTCGATTAAAGACGTATAAAGCACGCCGCCTTAATAACGCTTTGATGCGTCTATTGTGAGATCCTTAATCTTGGAAATTCCTTTAGAAAATATTAATATTCTCGATCGTTATTTGGAAAGTTTATAAGGATAGAAGAGTGTATGAATAAAATTTGGGAGAGAGAAAACTCGACGAGCAATATCATCGGGATATAAAGTATACAGGATTGATCATTTTGCTGGATAGAGAGTGGAGACTATTTACTCGCACCCTGCATCATTTGATGCAAGTAATTACGTTTAATTCGAGTTGATTTGTTAGCGACTGAAATCATAGTCCAGTTGCTTCCGTGGTCTCGCATTTTAAAAGCAAACATGCACTCTACATTTTCTTGACATACAGCGTCGACTTCGTACAATTATGACGTTATTCTGTACCCGCGCAGGAGGCACTTTATTATATATTTTACTTTGCTAAACACGGAAAAAATTAGTTATCAAAATTTTCATTGATTCTCTCAGAGTGGTTGAGAGTCAAAGAAATTTTTTTAAGAAATTCCATATAAGATTTTCATGAATTTCAAATGATTGTAAATTATATAAATCATAGAACGCTAATTGAAGTTTGAGTACCGAGTAAATCTGTAAGCAATTCCTCTCGAAAAGGGAATATGACTAGATTAAACCGTCTTTTGAGTAAAGAGCTGGAATCTTCTGGTTCGACTTAAGTCATGGGAAAATCTCGTTATCCACAAGTACAGCTATGATGAAAAGTCGGTAAATTCTCAGACGATATTGCGTTTGGGCGATGCTAAAAAAACGTGCGGATCTGAGTCAAAAAAAAAGTATTAGTTGAAAAACTTATGTCCGCATGACAGAAGACGGCTGTGCAAACGGGGTCAATAATTTTGCGATATCGAAGCAAGCAAGACCTCTCAGTACTGCCGCGGGAGACCTCTCAAAAGCAAACTCATTAAATTCTCAACTAGGAGTTCATTGAAATAATTCTATGGCTGTGACCGCTGTAAGGGTCGCGCTTGGCATATCCGTAGGCAAACGTCACGGATGCGATGTAAATTTTCCAACGAGGGCAGGGAGGACGCGAAACTAAGACGTCGGATTAAAATAAATTGAGACCTAGTAACTCATTCAACATTTGATAAAAAAGAATTGATATTTCGTTGATCATAATTTGAAAATGAAAGGCTTTGCTTGATTTTGCAATATGCGTGCAAATTATGAATTAAGCCTTCAGAAATCTACCAGATGGAAGTAGTTCGTGCCAGAAAGACGATTTTGAGGCTGGAAGAGGAATGTCGTAGAAACGTTGACTTACGATGCATGAATATGCAACTGTTTTGACGTCCAATGCGTTTGCCGTGGCGTCGAGACGTCACTGTATGTGTATATTGTGTGTGTATGTTAGGCTAGTATGGTTTAGCTTTTCTCGGGCATTTATATTTTATTCTCATATGCATATTTAGCCTCACAATGCGCTCCAAGTTTCGAAAAGCAACATTTTATCATATCGGTCATCGCAAGGATGTTACCTATTCACCTTTTTTCATCTATTTTAAATTTGTTCATCTATCTCACCATATTAGCCATATTTTTTGTATCTCCCTCCGTTCTGTTGGTCTAAGTTTATATATACTTATGAAAACGTTGATGGCATTCAAAACAAGCTTCATATTGTCAACTTGCATGTTATACATGCAGTAATTACTAAAATGACTTTAGATAACTTTTATCATGGGAACAAACTTGCGGGCTTTCGGTAAGTGACATCTACTCAACACGACAAATGCACCAGACAATTTATTACACCCGAGGGGAGACTAATTATCTCGTGTAATTTAAGACGAAACTAACATAAGAAGCTTGCGTCCGCAAATCTTATATACTTTCTCAAGGTTGGCTGCATATCATTCTTATAAGTTTATAGTTTAGATTGAACTAATTGTTTTGCTAATTGTCTGCGTGTTCTTCAAATCAAAAATTATCGCAATTCAATTTGAATCAGTTTCTTGGCCAAAATAACGACACTTGTTTGTGTTTTCTGTCTCCTTTGGTGTAATCATTATTCCAGAGGCACTATTATTAGTAACAATAAGAGTGTGAAGAAGTACGGGATTTAACTACTCCCTCTCTGTATTATTCCCCTTCTAAAATATGATGCGCTTCTCTCCGTTCATATATGAACTAAAGAAACTGTAGAACAGAGTTTATATGATTTATTACACTGCGTATGTTTTCTATGTGCACACGTATCGTTTTTTCCCCGCAGAACTCCATTCTCCCTCTTCTCTCTTTGACCTGTTAAAATAGACAAGCCTTCTTTCCGTGCCAAAGTCAGAGATATTACCGTCCAAAGTGATCCCCCTGGTTTCTGTTTGCACACTTTGTCGACAGTCCAGTTTCGATTCGCGGCCAAGTTAGTTCTGATACAGGTTGCACTGACCTACGAGCTAATTCCTATTTATCGAGCCAATAATTTTCCTGAATAGTAGTCCACCGTGAAGTAAAAATGAAAAAATGAAGATATTTTTTAATCGCTTAGCGCGTTGTTTGCGGGCAACTGTTAAAAATTTCAAGGAACTATAAATAATGGTGCGCGGCTTTATAAATTGTTTTCAAGTTTATTTGAGTAGGAGTAACGAGTCTGCTTCTATTATAGATATACGAAACTTGTAAATAGAGGAAGCGGATACTTAATTAATAAAGGGATTATATAGCCAGTGAGATTAGCTCTTGCTTCAATAAATTAATATATTATGTTCTAATTAAAATAATAGTGTTGCTTTCAAAGTAAAATGTCATTTCACTAATACACAGCTTTATGTCTCTGCAATCAAACGAAAAGTACGCTGTCGCTGCTCCATTAGGAAATGAATGAATTATTTAATTAATCTTAATCCCATTCGAGTAATGAATTTGAATCAAAGTAGATGCGTATAAATAAATTGTATTTTGTTCACTCTAAGCCGATTTTCCTTTCGTAAAAAGTGTATTTTTCCTGGAATATCTTCATGAGTGTGATTCTAAATTTGTATATTCATAACTTTTATGATAACTTCTCTATAGGCACATAAAATACGTATTTTAAAGTCGAAAAATCATAAAATTCAGTATCTCGTAAAATATGTTTAAGGGTGGAAGTTCGTACATGCAATATTCTGAAAGATATGGATGCTCTTGGAACTAATATCTCTATTTATAGTCTCGTTAAATAGCTCATTTTCTTTTTAAAATCATTGGGTCCTAGTTTCATCCTGTAAAGATTAAACCATTTGCAATAGAAAGGAATTAAAAATTTTCTTTTAGAATGCTATTTTTATTTCTGTCAGGATGTTCTTCATAAATCCCGTGACACGATCTAGATAGGCGACTATAAAAATCAATTTATGTTGTACTGTTCCCATCGATCCAGAACAAACGGACAATCCGCCTAATGGAGGATCAAGGTTAGATTAGTTAAACCGCATACGCGTACGCATTTGATTTTCGCATACGTTTTACTGCGTGAGTGCAACAGAGCGCGAGAGTTCAGATTCTACACGCTCGATGAACACAAATAATCTACAGAGTATCACATTTATGAGACTTTTGTTCTCCAGAGATGCTCCTATAGGAATATGAGACCTTCACTTTTCCTTTGTTAAAAATGGCAAATTGCACGTATAATAGCGGGAACAATAATAGAAATACTGTAGAAGGACTTACAGTGAAAATTGCCTACTTAAATTCATATTTGCGATTCATATTCATGCATTTCATTAGACCTGTTAAGATCAGTAATTATACTATACAAAAAAAGTAAACATTTGATCAATTTATGTACTTTAGAGTAGAAAGTTTTGCTCCGTTTGGAAAAGTAGGAAGTTTTAAGTTTAAGTAGGAAAGTTTTTTACGAAAGTTCAGGACAGTTTGGGAAAATTTGTATATCGGAATAGGTACACATGCGATGTAAATGAAGCTGACAGACTTCTGAGTTCGCGTCACTCCAGAGTATTCCGAAAATACCAAAACCCCAGGGGCTACTCCATCGCGACAGGAAGTCGAGTGAATGTAGGTCGCAAGTTCACCGACGCTAATTGTCATTTATCTAAGGAGTGCCAATAAGATGCATGTTTGCCTGAAATCAGTTTTCATTTAGAACAGAATCAGATTTATTCTCTGGCCAATTATTCTCTCTGAATTATTTGAAACATTCCTTTATATTATTTCGAATTCCATTTTATCCAGAAGTATTGTGTTTCAACTAAAAATATAAGTTTCAATAATACAATTACAAATTTCTTTCATAGAGAATTAATTTCATTGCAAATCAACATTTTAAAACTGTTTCTAGTTTAAAATACAATCAATACAAAGTTTCCTCATTTGAATGTTTAGAACTTTAATCACATTCCAGATTACTGTCACGAGACTAAAAGTAATTGACCAAATATTGACTAAATGCTGACTAATTCGTAAATATTATGAAGTAAATAATACGAGATTTTCTGAGATCCTTGATAATAATCTCTTTAGTATAATAATCCAATAATGTTTGTTGTGAAGTGAAAGTTCTCTCATGCGAGGGATTCGACGGAGCAAAATTTCAATAGGCGGGTCAAAGTTACAATTTAAGGATTATAAGGAGTGGATTATAAGGCTCGGTCAGCTCGATAAGTGTTCATTGTAGCGTTTGATTAGCCTTTATCATCCAAAGTCTAAACTAAGCCTTAAGCATGGAAAGGACCACCTGGCAGTGGTGTTGATCTCCTCAGGTGGGGATGATGCAGAGAGGTCAACTTTTCGCTCCAGTAATCGCGGATCGTTTGTCCTACAAGGTTCTAAAACCTAATACTGGCTATCAAAAGCGCGATTTTCTCTTGTGTCGTCGTGTGAAATTCATTTGCCATCCATTCTTGTCATTTTCCGATCGAAGCCCGGGGCTCGCCACATATAATCCTCTTTCAGGTTTCACGCCTCACCTTTCTTATCCATTCTGCACACCTCGAGGCAGATCACTTTAGATTACTTTAGATACTGCACGCGTCTAGTTCGTGTCGGGTTTATTATCGTGATCGATGCAACACTCTTGACATTCGATTCATTTGACAACATTCGGTTAAAATTAAACATCATTCAGAAATATTTCACATTAAAAGTGTCCGAATACCTTGCAGTTTGCTTGCAGTTGGCTTTTTAATTGATTCTGTCGATGCTGATGCGTACTTAAATAAAGATTTATATCGCGATGACTGAGTTATATATAAACTCAAGGAGGAAGCAGTAGGTACTATAGCAGTGACAGAGCATCTGCAATGAAAATAGAAACTCGAATAGACACCCTGAAAATACCCCCCTAGTTGCCACTTGGAATTATCGTCTTCAGAGATTCAAACTGCAAATGTTCGAGTTGCAAAGCAAAGAAAGGATCACTTTCTGTAATTTTTTACCGCTATGTGTAGTATAAAATTAATATCAGAATTTTATGCAAAGATGCACACTTGCAACAATGTTATGCTGGGCGGTGAGTCAACTCGCGATAAATTTAACCCACGCGCTTATTATTAACTGATAATTGATCTGTCGCTGCATATTAATATACAGTTAAGCTTTTCCCAAGTTAGGCCGGGATTCACAGAAACTGATCTCGAACTCAAAAGATGATTGAAATTGATAAATGAGAAACTGAACGATTAAAAATAAAAATGACTCGAGAGAAAACATTAAGTAAGATTGTGAGCAGACACAAGTGTTGATTATTCGTGCAAAAAATGTGATTGTGAAATGCCTCAGTACGACGAATCGTTTCTGGACTCGCCGCTTTTTCGGCGACGGGCTCGCAGTTATTGTGTGCAAAAACAAGTGGTACCAAAGTCAAAGTCATTCTCGCTTACGGCCACACCAATATTGTTGGGTGTATCCAACAGATCGAGGAGTATTGCTGTCTCCTCGTCAACATGTGACTTGCAAGGTAATTTGGCGTGTCTGCTTTTATCAGAAGTAGAAAATGGACTGTTTTCAAAAATTGATGTTGGACATGAATAGTATGAATCACGTATGAATATTCATATCTCTCCAGTTTTCCAATTTATTGGTATTAAATGCGTGGTGTCTACGTGAGGAACATCAAAGTGGATAATTACATGTTTCGATGTTAATTATATTAGCCACTACAAGCACGTAGTACACATGAATGTACCTGCCCATTAACACCTCCCTCTTGCTATACATCAAGACTATGCACCAGATACATGATTTCCCTTTAGGTTAGCAATGCGATACAAATTGCCAGCTCGCCTATCACACCTGCACTTGATAGCCAGAACAGGCTACAGCAATAATTTCTTGTTATAGAGCCAGCCCAAAACGTCACTCACATTCATCCTGTTTAATCTGATGCGCGAAAGCGGCCGTGAAATTAGTTTGAAACTAATTTACGAATTGCATCCCGTGTGGAAAATGGTTGAGGCGCTGATCAGGCCCAAATTAGCCCAACGAAACGCTAATGAGGCGCTAATTAGACAAACTAATGTGGTGCTAATGGAACTGTAACGTTTTTGTATGGCTTAGCATAATAAAAACTATGTAATCGGATGCTAATTAGACCGACTGAATTTTAATTTAGAATAAATGTTTTAAAAGGGCGTATATAAATGTGAAAATATAAATGATTCATGATTGGGAAAGAAGTAGAATCAAAATGAGACACTTCCGGAATTAAACCGCGTTTATGTCATGTTGTGAAAATATAAATATGAATATAGAGGTAATATGTGGTCGCTGCGGTTTTATATTACGTACATCTCTGATCTTTGGATGGATATTTTTAACTTCAGTTTATTGTAAGTCGAGCACAAAACTTTACTTTATTGTTTTTCTTTTATTTGCATGCAGTTTTGTAAACATATGAGCAATGAAAAATCACGTGTTCGTTTCCACTCCTGATTCAAATCGTCACGTGTAAACAAGGGGCTTTTAAGACGAATTCGAATACGAATCCTTGGTTTTACAGGATTTTGCGAGGGTGAGTGTCAGCCGGAGGGTGTAAACCACCATTTAATCAAGACGTAACACGAGAGTGCTCACAGAAACCACCCTCGGAGGAGAATACGCTTGTTCGGAACGGTGGTCACCCTTCTGGGCTTTTACAACCACAGTACTTGACGAATGCATTTTCCTCTTGGGCAAGCGTATTCAAAAAAATAGATAAAAAAAGCATTTCTGTGGTATTTCGCTATTTGGGAAGCTCCTTTCCAATAAATTATTACCAGCAAGGAAAAATTGAAGCGTTGCAAAATTAATAAGGATATTGAAGTTGGAGAAACTAAATTTGTTCTGATGGTAATTACCACGTGCCCTTAACGACCTTTATTTTAAAAATCTATTGGGGTCGAGCCTATAAGATTAATCACTTGTCTGAATTGACAAAACGGCTGACCAAACCCGACCTTAACTACTTCCACGTTAATTCCTGTATTCGTGCTTTGAGGTTCTACATCTCTGCGTTTTTTACAGCTTTCATTTTTATATTGAATTGGTGAAAGCTTTTAGCTTTAAGAGCACTCAATTTAGAGATCACGTTTACTCAAAGCGAGGCTGATTGACATTTGAAAAAATAAGTAAAAGAAACATATCCTACCCACGAATTTAATTAACGACTCCTACTCCCACACAGGGATTGAAATTTTCATTTATTGCGCCAGCTTAAAATTTTCTTGAAAGATATAGATTTCTGTGGAAGTAAGCTCTTCGTCGATAAGTGCATTCATGTCCGTTCGCTCCTGTAAAGAATGCGGATGAAAAAGAGACGGAAAAGCGCTAGGGGCACGTTGAAGGGGGTGAAAAAAGGAAGGAAGGGAAGAAGATGGCATCCTTCTCCCGTGAAGAGTTAGGAGCAAGGCACATCGGTGAACCCTAGAAGTGCGGGATTTCCCGGCGACGCGGGTGGAATAAGGAGTTCTCAACATGCTAGGAACCTTAGGAATTATAGGGGTGAGGGCTGTGAAAATAAATGGAAAGAGCCTCGAACCATCTTCGTTTCTCTTTCCACGTCAATCTTCCTTCTCGCTCTTCTGTCCCTTTCCCTTACTTCAATTCGTTTCCCTTTCTGGCAGTTTTACCTGACTCATCCTTCTTTTTATGCTTATAACGTATATATTTAGCCCCCACCCTTTTCAGGTTGTACTCCATTCATTTGAGAATTTTTCTGGCGAAGTGAATTTTTCATGCCAGCAACATATCCGATCATCCAAGAGGCTTTATTGAAATCGCATTTTTAGAATTTTTTTTCAATACTCGGTATTACATGTTATCTTGACAAGATAACATGACATGACAAGAATTTCTAAAAAAAAAACTCTTGAAATCTTTCGAAATCCCTTGAAATCCCATAAAATCAAGTTAAGTCCCTTAAAATCCTTTAAAGTTTTTTTTATATTTTAAAAGTTCTTGATCTTTCTTAAAATTTTTAAAAATATCTTGATATATCCTTTAAAATCATTCTAAATGTCGGGAAATCGATTAAAATATTTAAGTCTAATAAAATATAAAAGTCTCTTGGAATTGATTAAGATCTCTTGAAATGTTTGGAAATTTTGTGA
>JAUEJJ010000047.1:10044785-10074271 GCA_032164275.1 Synergus coniferae | reverse complement strand
AAATCTAAAATCTACGTTTAAAAAAGAGCAGAAAATATTAAAACTGAAGAAATTATTCTGAGAAGAGATTAATTTTTTGTGCTTTATTAGACGAAAAGTAAAAAATGAAAATAGGCACATTTTTTTTTAAACTGACAAAATGTTTTGTATCCCCCAGTGTTCCAATCTGTGGCTTATTCCGGTAAGTGGGATCCTACCCACTAGTCGATATGCTCGACAATCATTCTCATGCTAAGTTGCAATTATTTGGCGTCCATATACGGTTTTTCATTCGAGCTTTCTACGGCATGTTTGCTGTTTTCCGTTTTTTTTCTCTCATTTTACGTTGAGCACTAGATCAACAAGTTTGGCACATTGTTCTTATATTGAGAAGCTTGCGTTTTAATTAATACGTTTAGCTTCTTGCTTATTCGCTGAATCATCAGTTTCTACAAATGGCTGTGATCTTTTCAATAGTTATCAAATAAAAAATATTTGCATCTCAATTTTTCTTTATAATTCAATTTTAATATCACAGATCACGAATTGAATTTAGTTTACAATCATTGCATCCTTTTTTTTAACCGTTTTAATTCTAATCATAAGATTTCGTTTTTGCCGGGAGTATTAATCAATAGAAAAAATCATGTTCATCTTCATAAAACTGGTTTATTATAAATGCTTTGCTTCAGTGTTCCAAACAATGAAAAGTATAAGTCAATTCTGAGTATTTACAATCGTAATCTTTTCAGTCATGGCGTATATGGAGATGTTTGGAAATTGCTCGCACAGTAACAACGATTTCATTTCGGATTTGGGAACAAGACACTCGATGGCAGCTTACAATACGATGCAGGCTGAATGGCAGCAGCACGAAATGTCTTTGACAACAACGCAATCTTGTTCTTTCATGACCCAAACGCTGACGAGCTTGCACGACAGTTCGAGGTGAGGATTCGGTTAATGTTGATTTTTTTTCAAGAGGAATTTCAAAATAAATAAACATCTCTTTTCTTTTTGTACAGCATTTCCGTTACCACGACACCTTCCAACAAGGAAGTCTTCTGCAATTCTAGTCTACCTCCAGCATTACCGCCAAAGAGATCTCGTTCCATTAAATCACACGCAACCCCACCTCCGATTTCACCCAAACCCGCTGTCAGTATGCAAAGTGTACACACACCCGAAACAACTTCGTCTTCGACTTCCCTCAAAATCGAAGATTCCAAAAGCACATCGGAATCGAAACCCGTTACGCCTTCCACTCCTGTTTCGCTGGTAAGTTATTTTATTTGCATCACTGCTTTTTAGAAATGGGAGTCATAAATTGCAATTAAGAGTATCAGATTCAAGATTGAACCTTAAAATTTTAACTTCTTATATTATTTAACAATAATCATAATTAGGTTTCAACAATGTTCAACACCATTAAATGCAGTCATATTCTGTTTTACCTTTTAAAATCCAGTACAATTTCTTGAAATTCCTTAAAATCTCTTGTAATTCTGTAAAATCGAGAAACTTTAATTTTCAGAACAACAACCTGCATACGGAGAATTTATCGAGGCCAGCAAGCGCTGCCCTGACAAATGCATCTGTGGACGAGAACACTCTTGAATTGCACGACGTCGAGCTGGACGATAGTTTATTAGATGAACTGGATATCAACAAGTTCCTTGTTTTCAAAAAGCCTGACGAAGATGGTCCTGATATTCGTGGAGGAAATCCTGACGCTTTACTAATTCATGCCACCAAAGCCAACAAACATGGTATATTAACTATTATAAATTAAATTCAATAGAACATAGTTTAAAAAATAATGCCTATGAGTTATAATATCATTTCATCCTATAATAAAATATTAATAATCCAATTTTATAATTTTCCACATTGCTCATCAGACGAGAAGGAATCAGGTTCGTTGACTATATTAAAAAATATATGAATCATATAGTAAAATATGTAACTTAATGAGTTATTGTTCTATTTTTTACCTTAAATTAATGAAAGTAAATCTTGCGCGATAAAAATTTTAGTAGAATCAAAGTAAGCATTCTATGGGACGCATAGTTTCGAAAGTATCAAGCTAACTTTCTTTTACAGATTTCTTGTACCAGGAAGCATTTCTGACAACGTATAGAACGTTCATGTCGCCTCTAGATCTCATCAAGAAATTGCACAGACGGTACCAACGTTTTTCTTGTTCGCCAGATGTAGCCAAGCAGCGAGCAGCGAGAGAGGCTTTCTCT
Organism: Synergus coniferae; assembly: GCA_032164275.1. NCBI lineage: Eukaryota > Metazoa > Arthropoda > Insecta > Hymenoptera > Cynipidae > Synergus > Synergus coniferae. The sequence continues at coordinate 10,072,043 of JAUEJJ010000047.1, read as the reverse complement.
CTTCTGGTCAGAGTTGTTAGTGATTTAACGTAAGTCTTGTCGCCAATTTGACTTCTTCTGTTTCCTTTTCATTTCTAAACAATAATAATTTTTTTAAGAGATTAATTTTCTTATTTATTAATATGTATTTTTTTAAAAATGAAATTCCAGGATATCTGATCTCGACGACAAACTTCTACAAACCTTGATGGAATTCGTGCAGCAATTAGTTTGCAGTGGTGATTTGACAATGGCAAAAGCTTTGCGAGTTAAAATTTTGGAAAAACACACAGCAAAGCAGATGCAAGCAACACAACCGATCCTCTCGTCGCTCAGCGTTTCGACGAAACAAGCCTCATTGCTGGATTTCAAAAGCGAGCAAATAGCTGAACAAATGACATTGCTCGACGCTGATCTTTTTATGAAAATAGAAATACCTGAGGTCTTGATCTGGGCACAAGAGCAGAACGAGGAGAGGAGTCCGAATCTCACAAGGTTTACGGAACATTTTAATAAAATGTCCTACTGGGCGAGATCTAGGATTCTGGAGCATCGTATGGAGAACGAGGCAAAAGATAGAGAGAAATATGTAGTGAAATTTATTAAAATCATGAAACATTTGAGGAAAATCAATAATTTTAATAGCTATCTAGCTTTACTTTCGGCATTAGACAGCGCGCCAATTAGGAGACTTGAGTGGCAGAAACACATCACAGAAGGCTTGAAGGAATATTGCGCACTTATTGATAGTTCCAGCAGCTTTCGGGCGTATAGAAATGCTTTGGCGGAAACTCAACCACCTTGTATTCCCTACATGTACGTATACTTTTTTAATCTTCTTATTTTCAATTTTAAAGCGATTGCAAAGTTGACAAAAATTAAGAATAACATTTACTTGTTGCTTATAGTGGTCTCGTTCTTCAAGACTTGACATTCGTTCACATTGGGAACAGCGATTTGTTGCCTGATGGTTCTATTAATTTTTCCAAACGGTGGCAACAATTTAACATCGTCGAAAACATGAAAAGATTTAAGAAAGGGTAAGCTAATCACGATTCATAAAGATAAATGAACTATTTTCTTTGGACAAAAAGTAACCAATTTTTTTCTCAACAGCACCTACCATTTTAAAAAGAATGAGCGTATCATTGCATTTTTCAACAACTTCAGCGACTTCCTTTGCGAAGACGCTATGTGGCAAATTTCCGAAAGCATTAAACCCCGAGGCGGAAAGAAGTCTTAACTCCAAAACTAAAGTACACCAAATTTTTTTTCATTTTTTGATTTGAAACTGAAACTTCTAAAGGGAAAAATATTCTCTCAAAGGTATTTATATTATACCTATATAAAAAAATTAAGACCACGATTCGAGATCAGTGAAAAGATTTGTTTATCGATCTGAGTCTAGTAATTTAGCGACCTCTATGAGGTTGAATTTACGACAAGTTTATGCTTGCGTAAGAAATATTAAAGTTTAAGTATACGAGAAAATGATTTACATAATCCAATGGTAACCCAGAAGAGATGACTTCAAATCTTTCGCAAATTAGAAAACGCCAAGATCTCGCGCTCTTCGTCAGCCTTTTGACTATGCGTAGCATAGCTAATATTCATGTTTGCTTTAAACCTCGAACGCCTAAAAAGTTTCGAGAAAATGCTTTAACAGTAATTATAATTATATAAAATTCTATAATTAGGACTAACACGCGAACCCCAAAACTTTAAATCTACTCTACGAGTATATCTATGTATTATTTATTTATTCGATTACTTTCGCAGCTAACTTGTAAGATAATACTGTAATCTTTTTTTCCGTAATTTAGATTTCATTCGTTGTCTAGGTTTATGTAGATAGAAGCGTTTCAATGGTCAACATGAAACTGTTGATTATACAAGGAAGAACACCAATTACGTTGATTAATGTAGAGCCACCGTTGTTCCGTGTCGACGCTCTTAACATGCGCGAGTTCGGAAGACGTGGTACGACTGAGAGCAGCTGTTGCATATACTATTGTATATGGTTATAGCAAACATTTTGTTGCAAACTTGTTAATAGTTATCCAAGCTTTCAGCTTTAAACCGAGTTGCTATTTAGTAGTTTAGGAATCTAACGTAAAATTATTAATAACGTCGAGCAAATATTCCAAATTTCATTTGAAACTCTATTTTTCAGGCCTCACAACTTGGTCGCTAGTTTGAAACTATCAATTTATAATTAAAAATATTTACAATCAGGTCGTGATTGACATTTAAATTTGATACTTGAAAATAATGGAAATTGAAAGGAAAATTTGAAAATAAGTTTTTTTTTTTGTAAAAAGCTCCTAGTTTCTCTTATTTTTTCTTCAATAGGAACTGTGAGGCCTATTTTGATTTGGAGTCTTTTTTTTATTTCTAAAAAGATGAACAAATCAAGCTGATCCATTTTTGATTGAAAGAAAAATATTCTGGGTAAAGAAATATATCAAATTCCCTGGAATTTCGACTAAGGAGGATCAACTTTTTCATTCAATTTTATTACATTTTTCTACAAATAAGTTCAAACGAACCTTTCCAAAAAATGAATTCAAAATGAAAATTCATCAGTCAATTAATCGAAACTATTCGCAAAAGGTTGTGTAGAGTCTGCAAATTTAGAACTTTTCATCAGCTTGATAGGAAAATTAACAACTCAAACTGTAGAGTGAAAGCCTAAATGGAAAAAATGATTCACATCCCATTGACATTTTTCGTGATAATAAATTTTTGCGATGTGTCCGAACCATTCCTAAATATGCTTTTTCGCTTGTATATACCGGTTCAAATTTCATTCTGCTTATCGTAAATTTAAGGAAGTCATTATTTTATAGATAATTAAAATTAATTGAATGTAAAATTAATTAACGAATTATAAATGAAATTAAGAATGAATGTGTGTATGACTGTGTTACATCAAATGCTTCTTCGATTTGGTAGTCAGTTATTGTATAAAATAATTTCGCATTGTCGAAGAAAAATGTATTTAAATTACCTACTTGTAAATAACGAATCAATACGAACTTGTTTTTTGTGCTGCGCTAACAGCATCTCGATAATTATATACGTATTACACTGTACTATCATCGCCACATCCATGACATCAAAATCGAACTTTTTAAGCAAACATTATCATTGTGATGCCATTATACGTTTTGGCATAGTCACGTGTTCACTTTATATTGTTTTTATTATTTAATGATTAAAACCCGAAATCAGCTAATACGACTTTCCTAATTTCAATTTTATATCCACTTTCTCTAGTTCTTCCAATCCATTTCGTTTTTACACTCTCAGTTCTCAATTAATTTAGTCTGTTCACCTCTTTCGATCATCTCAAAAAAAATTTCCACTACAAATTAATATTATATTAATTAATTCGTTACAAAATTCCACATAGTGTTAGTAAAAATAGTTGTATGTAATCTCGAACTTGGAAGTCTTTCCAATTGGAAAGCAGAGTGAGAGAAAAACAACCAGTGAATGTGCAACGAAAACTTAGACTTGATTTTACCGATTAGCTAGGGAATCATAAGATTTTAAGAAAGTAAAGACATTGTGATTGCTACATATGCATATATTATATACTTTGATTATGAGTATTTTCATGAAATTTTCAACTGTAACTCAATGTTTTTCTATATCTTTCAGTCGATATGAAAGCTTGAGAAGATCAAAATTGTCGATATAGATACTGCGACGTTTGCATCTACCCTTAATGTAGACTTTGGCCATAAACACTATGCACATAAACAATATTATATAGCTTCCACTCGTGCTGCACAATCTGTCTCCAAGGCGAGAGGTATTTGTAGCTTTATAGACAAATAGTTGAAATTTTTTGTAGAGTCCTTACCACTTTGAAATGATTTTCGAATCTGGACTCATTTTATGGAACAGTCTAGCCGAGGGATGAGTTCTATAATAATTCAGGATCTCCAGCTTCTTTAATACTGATTATTTATCATACTTTAGTTATATAAAAGAAAGAATTCCAAGCTTAAAATCAAAATTAGTAAAATGAATAAATAATTAAAAATGACTGGAGACTCTAATTATTAACAAAAGAAGCGCAATTTTGAAAGAATGAAGTTCTATTCTGTACCAAGGCTTTGCTCAATTGTTTCAATAACTATACAGATTAGTATTTTACACTTAACAGACAAATTACAATTTAAAAATTAAAATTAGAAAAATAACATATCCTAGAGCCTTTGAGTGATTTGAATCGGTTTAAAGACTGTTCCTCTCGATGTAGCACTGGAATTCTTTAAATAATATTTTCTCAATATTTTGGCTCTACACTCGTGCACCTGTATGAAAAAATATTTATTAAATCGGTTCTCTAAACGAGCGAGCTCACTAGGCTGTGAATGCCGATGGCATAGTCAGGACCAAGTGATCACTGATCAGTGGCTGGTCATCCGGTTCTTCGGACAAAACATTTGTGTAAACTTTTCACCTATCGGGCCATAATCATAGATTAAAGAATCAAATAACTCTCGCTGCAATCAGTGTACTGTTAATAGTGGAAAAAAGTATTGCTGTAATTTCTAAGGAAAACCAATTACCATCAGCCTGTAATGAGTACGATAAATGTTTTATTATAAATCTTTCCTTGGATATACATATGTGTCTAAGCTTAAGATAAACAATAGCAGTAGCGTTTATTAGAAGATGTCTGTGCACACTTCACCTACAATTAATACTGAAACGGGTGCTAAAGTAGCGCTAAAATTGAAGATAAAAGAAAAACAATCCAGCAACAATATTGCTTTCTGAGCAAACTACATATCCATTTACAACATTTTCAGGATTTATTCTAATGTGAAAGGGCAAGAATTGTATCTGATGATTATTGCATTTAGTGGCCAATGAGCATTTCATTTTATTGAGACATCAATAATGTAATTACAGACAGACTGCCATTTAGGACCTAAATTCTGTACAAAAGTACGATTCTTTATATTATTTTATCAATCTCTACCACGGATGATAACAACGTGTTATGTGTTATCAATAATGAGTAGAAATATTTTTCGTCTTGAAAAATGTTGGAAATAGTGAATAGTTAGTATTAATTTTTAAAAGCTTTGTCAACAAACTGTAAAATTTTTTAATCTGAAATTTTTCAATGTATAAAGAGTTTCAGATTTAGATGATTCAATCTTGAAATTGCTTCCTGTAATAATAAGAAAACCACTAAATCCAATATTTTTTCACTTTTTGAGAAAAGCGTATAAAAATATTTCTACTTACTTCCATTGTAAATGATTTTAAGTGCACAAGGGAGGAATTTTACAACAAATCTTTCCTTGTGCACTAGTGAATATTTTTAAAAAGTTGACTAAAATTTCAACGAAAGCTGGGGAAACCAAAAAGTTATTTTTCTACTTAATTTAAAAGTTTTATATTTTATTTTTTAAGATAAACGACAAATTTTTAAACACTGCACAAAGTTATTTTAAGAATGTTTAAAATATGAATAATTTTGAAATTTGTAAAATTGGTAAAAGTTTTAAGAGCTGTTGGACCTTGATCGACCTAGAAATTAATTTTTAAAAATCTTTCTAATATTCTTCTCTATTAAATTTTACTACATAAAAACCAAATTAGCTCAGTCTAATTAATAGCAGGAAGTAAACACAATTCATTAAGCATATCAGTGGTAAGTGAATAAAAACTAATATTAGACGTCCGAAAATTTTCTTTGACACGATAATAAAACAACAAAAAATGTAAGTGAAGAAACCCAGGACTAAATAGTTTTTAGCGATTAATTATTAATAGCATCGATGGATTCGAATAAAACAAGTTGGCATGAGTTGATTGTGAATTTTCATGATTTGCTATCATGTTTACGATATTATTTTTTAATTATTTATGCACATACGTATTCATATAAATATTACAATTATGTATAATTATTAACAATTGCGACAGATCAACCGATTTTGTTTTCGCAATCTTACAAAATAATGTACAATTTCTTGCATATAATTAACAATCTATTTTTCGTTCCTATATCTTGTGGGAATTCGAGATATTTATAATGTCGACGTTTGAACGAGATGTTATTATTTTCATTTTGTAACGAACGTATGAAGGAAATAAATATTGTGTGACAACTTTCTGCAATTTGCTTATCAATATAGGATAATTTCAAATTTGCCGCTTCATTTATTCAAAGTTGGCGGCCCTGAATTTTGACAGATGATTTTGATGAAATTGTAAACTGTTGTAAAACTTGTAAATGGTTGTAAACGAAACTGTTTGTGTTTGGTAACGAGACTAGAATAGTGGATTTTTAGTGTTGTTATTTGAAAAAGATGAAAATAATTTAATATTAATCTATCATAAATAGGTAACCGATCAACTGGTCCCATTATCTACCCCAACCCACTTTATTTTATTGGATTTGTTCCATTAGTGTCAAAAGTTCTTTACAGTTTGAGGTTAGAAATTTAGCTTGTAAATATAAAAAGTGCTATCATTCGTTAATCAATTTTTATAGATTCATCTGTTATCTAAGATTCAAATTAAACTCCAAATAAATGGATAAATTGTGAAATTTATCAATAAAGGATTTTTAAATGGACAAACAAAAGTAACCAATAATTTTAAAAAATGTTCATAAATTTAATAAAATTAGCAATAACATTCTTAAGTTAACTTGATACAAATTTTTGAACTAAAACTACATTTTTCATTTCTTTTTACAAATCTGCCTGTCTGTAGTATGTATTCCAGAGAACAAATAGAGCAAAAGCGGCTTCAAGCTCTAGCTCTCAAACAGAGGAACGCCAATGCGGCAAAAAATGGAATACCAGAAACGAACAAGAATATTCGTTTGAATGAAAATAGTGCATCGGGGACATCATCGAATTCGCGAGTGCCTTCCAATTTGGGTTGGAATAAAAATAGCCCAGGAAATCTCAGGCAGCACCCACAAAAAAATCGATACGACCCGATCAAACCGACCAATTTTTATGGGAAGAATCAGCAAACAGTTACTGGGAATATTCGCATGATCGCAAATGATCGATTTGCGGTGGATTTGTCCAAATTTTACTCTCCTATTATCGATGTATTCAAGACAATTCCCAGTAGAGTCTACGGTAAAAATATATATATATTATATATATATTATTTTATGGTTTATTTTATATTATTTTATACTGTACTATAAATATAAGGTTTACAATTTTTAAATCCAAGAGATTTGATTGCTGTCCAATGTATATTTGATTAACATGAAATTAATGATTGTTTCAGACTCTCAGAAAAGATTGTGGCATTTCCACTTAAAAGACTATGATCTTGTTCTAGAAAAATTAATCAGAAGGTCTGATTGCACCGTAACTGGATTACCTAAATTCACAAAAGAGGTGATTATTATCATTACTACGTATCACCAAGAATAATCCAGAGTCCTAAATATTATTATTATATTTTCTGAACTTTAAATTATTTTTACAGACCTTCGAAAAATTAATTGACCAATCAAAATCGAAAATAATAGTTCAAAATAATGACAAAGTCGATTTATCCAGAATTGACGAAACTCTACTTGAATCATTGTTGCCTTTCCAACGAGATGGAATTTGGTAAATTATTTGTGATTAGTTTAATTTAAAATTTAAATACTTTTGTGACATATTTATAATTTTTTTTTTCTGTAGTTTCGGTGTTTCAAAACATGGCAAATGTTTGATTGCGGACGATATGGGGTTAGGAAAAACTGTACAAGCTTTGGGTTTGGCACATTATTACAAAGAAGACTGGCCTCTGTTGATAGTCACACCTTCTTCGGTCAAGTAAAGACTTTTGTGGAGATTTACATACGTAGAATTTATTTTATTATAAAGTAATAGGTTGGAAGACATATATATATATTCTTTTTTTTACTAAAGTGATTAATACTTTTTCTTATTTTTAGATACCAATGGTCTGAAGCAATTTACAAATTTTTGCCCTCAGTTCCCATTCATAACGTACATCAGTTTACTAAAAGTAGGGATGGTTTCGATTTGGGGAAAGTGACTATTGTTTCGTATGATTTACTAGCTCGAAGTATAGATGATTTCGAGAAACAGAATTTTGGGGCTATTATTTTTGTAAGTGACTTTTTGGATTTGAATTTAATGTTCTCAATACTTAAATCTGATATGAGATTTTTCTCAAGGACAACTATGTACATATTAACTCAAAGCCTTTCAAATATTCTGAATTGACAATTTAGTATTAAATCAAATTGAGATTTGCTTATAAAGTTAATTTAAAATAAATTGAAAATTATTCCCCTAATTTTAGTGTGCATAATTTATTACAGGATGAGTCGCACTTTCTGAAAAGTAGCAAAACGGCACGCTATAAAGCCGCACAGCGCATATCAGTCAGGGCACGCCGTACAATTTTACTTAGTGGAACTCCAGTATTATCACGCCCCATTGAACTTTATTCTCAGATAGCTTTAATTAAGCCAAACTTCATGGGGTAAAAATAAAATTGGTGATATCATGGTTATCATCTGAAAAATATGGGAAAATTTTAATTGAATAATTATTTTTCTAGGGTCACAGAGTATGGAATCCGTTACTGTGCTGGAGTTAAAAGAACGTTTGGTTGGGATTTATCCGGATCATCGAATTTAGAGGAGTTGGATTTGCTACTGAAAGCCTTCTGTTTGATTCGGAGAGTAAAAACTGATGTTCTGAATCAACTTCCAGCAAAAGTTAGGTGTGTTTTTCATTTCTTATGTTTCTATATATCAGTTACTTAACTTGAAATATGTGTTTTTTTTTTCTTTTTTGTATATTCAGGCAAGTCATCGTGTTGGATCCGCAACTGATAGAAGCTGGCACCAGAGAAATGGAAGAATCTGCGCTTAAATTGCAGCGAAAAACACTATCTATTTCTGAAAGACATAGTACGCTGTTGCAGTATTATAGCGAATCAAGCATCGCCAAGCGGAAAGCGATTTGGTAATTATTTTCTTTCTTTACTATAATAACAGAATAGTAATTATGATTTTATAACACTACTGCTAAATGGAATAATTTTTAATTTTTCAGTAACTATATCACCGATTTACTGGAAAGCCGAGAAAAGTTCCTCGTATTTGCTCATCATCAAGTAGTTTTAGATGCCATTTGTGATGTACTCAAGTCCAAGAAAACTAGGTGAAAACTACTGATTATTTTATTTTATATCCAGGTAATTAAAATTATTATTCATGAAACTCAAGAAGGAATATTGAATATTATAGATATGTGCGAATCGATGGAAAAACGAATCCGGAACAGAGAAAGCATTCCGTGGATGGTTTCCAAGACGATGACGATATTATGGTCGCTGTTTTGTCCATAACTGCTGCAAACTCTGGAATTACATTGACAGCATCCCGACTTGTCGTCTTCGCAGAACTAACTTGGAATCCTGGTGTACGTAATTTGTAATTAAAATTAAATTAAATTTAAAATATATAATAAAAAACCAAACTAAATTATAATGGTCAAAATAAAAATTAATAAGGTTTTACTATAATTATTGTAGATATTGGTTCAAGCAGAAGACAGAGTTCATCGAATTGGTCAAGAACGAGGCGTCGTTATTCAATATTTGTTAGCAAAAAACACGGTAGATGACTATTTGTGGCCTAAAATACAAACTAAGATAGACATTCTTAATAAAGTCGGCCTGGACCAAGATTTTGAAGTAAATACTGACGATGTGTCAGTTCAAAAACCAACAGAAGACACCGAGCAGAAAAAAATGGACAAATTCTTGACAGGAACTTCACCTATAAAATCAAATGGAGTACTTGAAAATGTCAAATTTTACGCGTCAAAGGCATCAAATCCTTCAACTTCTTCCTCTTCGGATAAAAAGCAAATGAGGCTTGATTCATTCGTCTCACCATCTAAAAATTTTTCAGAAAAACCCGATTTAAATATTAGTAATAACAACTCTTTTGATAAAATAATTGATGAAAACGATGAATTCTACAATTTCGAGTTTGATGATTTTTTGTAATCATCAGTATAATAATAATAGTAATTTGAGAAAATAATTTGCCTGTGGAAAAAATTGTAAGTCCTATTTTTGTAAATGCTTGTAAGTACCGTTTCGATTGTGTTTGATGGTCTAAATTATAATCGCCGTATATTTTTATCTTGTTCAAAGTTTAAAGTAATATTTTTCTGTTTCATCAAGAATCTACGAAGTTTGATAATAGAACATTCCATGCTTAATTAACTACTTAATTTTTTTAATGTACAAAGGTTTTATGCAATATATATATATATTTTTTATTTAGAAAATGTGGAAAAGCGTTATCTTACAAACTTTTTAATTTGATATAAAATGAAAGGTGCGCGAAACTTCTTTCAAAAAACAGTTTTGAATTTCGCGCTACCTGTTTTGAGCTCTGTCTTGACTTTTTGAGTCATGTTGACTACTGTGAGCATGCGCACTCGGACAAATTCAGAACGCTTTCGAGATGCATTGTGAAATGTTGTGAAATCAGCATAGCCTATGTACCTATGTATATCAATTTGACCCGTGAATGCCGTGAAACATTTCAATGTTCAAAGATTGCGGCGGGAAAATTCAAATTATATACACAGTTCCTTCCTTGTGGCATTTTTAAGTATTTAGAGTAACAATGCAACAATTTTCTTCAACTCATTCACAAATATCATAGGTTCACTAAAGAAACACTAAAAAATATCCCAAAACAAGTTTAAATTCGCGGCAGAATTATGCGACTATCTAACCTGATCTGATTTGCGCGCATGCGCAGTTAGAAGCATTTGAAGCTCTCTCCCCTTTCCCCCCAAAGTTTCATGAAACGATGAAATTTTGATTCAGTGGTCGTGACGTCAAAAAGCGCAACGAGAAAAAAATCGGAGCATGTCGTTCGGTGGAAAAAGTGTTGGATTTGTCCGTCCTTGTTTATCTGATAAGTGAATGTGTTTTGGAAGACATTTGCTTATCTTTGACAGTATCAGTGCCAGTTTGAGTTCAGTTCAGTTACAGTTCAGTTCCGCGAGTGAGAACTCGAGTGAACACGAGAGGAGATTTTTAATTTAGTAGTTAATAAACACGCAGATCATGGCGTCCACAAAGAGAAAGCAAGACGAGAAAAACTTGAAGACGTTGCGTGAGCTAATCTCTCAACCGGGAAATAAGGAATGTTTCGACTGTCGGCAGCGAGGACCCACTTATGTGAATATGACAATAGGATCCTTCGTATGCATGTCGTGTTCCGGCATTCTGTAAGTTTTTCATTTTTTTACCCACTCCCTGAAAAAACAAAGAAATCCGTGCAATGCTTTCAATTTATCTTTAATTTTATCTCCAACCGTTTCCTTACTGTATATAAAGAGAGAAGGTCCTTTAAATCGATAGAAGCCTTTTACTTGGGTCCTGTAATTCAATTAGGTCTATAATTTATAAGGCTTCTGTTTAATAGGGTTTTCAATTTAGGAAGTAGAAATTTCTACAGAAAGATGAAAAGTCAACAGGTGGCTTTGTGTGTTTTATGTTCAGGGCTCAAAGAATGAATCATGAGATTCAGAGATAAGGAAATATGAATGAAAAGATTAGAATCTTTAAATTGAAGATTTAATTACTCAGTAAGAATTACGTTTTTTGTTTTAGTCATCAATCTTGGAAATTAAGAGGACTTTTTGATGTTTCGTAATAAATCGTATAATTAGAAAAACAATCGGTTGCGTAAACGCAGTTTTGCAAGTTGTTTGGATTTTACTGTAACAACAATTTTCTCTTATTAATGCATGGTCATTCTTGTGTAATTTTTATTTAATTAACAACCTCGAGTTTTGTTCTTTTGTGGAATTTTATCCTATTCGTAAAACAAAGTCCGGAGTGTCGTTCAGAGATCAAAAAGTTTTTATTCTATTTAATTGGATAAAATTATTTCTGCTAAATCGAATTTATTTTATTAAATCGAGTTGATTTTATTTAAATACTTAATAAGGATTTCTTTTGTGTTGAAGTATTTTAAAAGCCGGTCATTAGTTTTTGTTTTCAAAACAAACCCGGGTTGACTCACACTTCATACACCTGCATTTTTTGCCGAATCAGAATCATAAATGACTACCTAGTTTTTCAATAGCGAAACCAGTTTTACAGATGTATGTTAATATTAAGCGAAGAAGCACAGACATTTTTTATGAATATGTATTATATTTACAAGACCTTTCACTAACAACCTCATGTTCGTCCGTGCTAGGCGTCAGAAATGAATTTCTAAAACAAACATTTAATGTTTAGGCTTCAGATTGTTGAGACATCCGAGGGTTTTCGTTCTGCGAAATCAGCAAAATTAAGAAATGAAAAAGTAGTATTACACTTTTCAAATCTCAGTGCTTTAACTACTCTACTTTTCTCACTTCTGATCACTCTTTATTCTAAATGTCACTTTAGATTGTTTTCCTTATTTGCACCATTTTTTTTTCGACTTTATAAAGGATTTTGTTGTTTCTGACGAACATTCTCGAAAATTAGTTGCGAAGTCTGAAATTTAAACTTTAATTGAACAATAATTTAAAATTTCTTAAAATTGTTAGTGCATAAGTTTTAAGAGCAGTGACGATTTAACAAACCCATAAAAAACTAGAACGGTAAATGCTGATAAATTAGAAAGTCTTTCGAGTTGTTCTGAAATTAATACGAGGCGATTTGAACGATGATTTTATTCTCAGTGGCACAGTGACATGAAAGGAGTGATGCAATGGAGACAAAAAAGGAAATTCTTTTTTTGCAGAATTTAATGACTTGTCTTCAAAGTCCTTTAAATTTTTTTGCAAAAGAAAAATACTTGAATCCTTAATAAATCAAACAAGTATTTTGCTTCTAAAAATATTTTCTAATAAAGAATTTTATTGACTGGTTTTTTATGCAAAAGAATAATAACCACTTTTCAAAAGAGGAAATGTCTTTATTATTCTGACTAATGGAGTGTAATACAAAGTAATAATTAAACCTGTTTCGATTGCAGACGAGGATTGACACCACCACATAGAGTGAAATCGATTTCGATGGCGACTTTTATCCAGGAGGAAATCGTTTTTCTGAAAGAACGAGGAAACGAGTACTGTCGAAGGATATGGCTAGGATTGCTGCATCCGGATAGCAACCTTCCAAATGTAGATACGAAAGACGAGCAAAAAATGAAAGATTTGATGAGTGAGAAATACGAGATGAAAAGATATTACTTGAATCCGTCCATTGCTTCCGAGCAGAAAAATCAATCCAAAGATTTGAACCAATCAAGCCTTCCAAGAGTTCCTAATTCTGGAACACCACAAACAACCTCCACTCCAAACGCAACACAAAATTCTAAAACTGCGGAAACTATAAATTCTTTTCCCACGGATTTTGTCGCCGACTTCAGCAAAGTTCCTGATCCTTATCTTCCTCCGACGCCAACGAATTTTAATGAGCCGATTGTTCCACAACCTTCCTTCGCTAATTTCGACAACAATCCTATTTTCAATTCCCCAAAAAGTAAGTTTCATTTTTTGATTATCGGGAATTTTGAAATTTTATTTGTTTTAAAGGTTTTCTGTTTTCAGATATGGAAAGTTTTAATCAATTGGCTGGATGTTTAACATCCAATTTTAATGGCGTCAGTTCTCCGCCTTCGGAAGATCGGTATGCTGCCTTGAAGGATTTAGATTGCATGATGAAACAGGCGCAAATAAAAGAGGAAAATCCGACTTCAGGATCACCGTGGAACACTAATAATTCCAATGGTAATTAGCAAAGCAAACTAAATAATTTATTTCTATAATATGTATTATAATAAATTCTTTAAAGTATTTAAAAAAAAACTTTAAATAAGCGTCATTTAAAATTGTAGATATCAATCGAAAATTATACTAAAAATGTGATTCTTTTTTTTTCAGTGTCAAATTCAGTTTGGGGTGGATATAACAATCATGCATCCCCGGTGATCTCGAATCCGTTCTCAGCCGGGGACTTATGGCGACCGTCCAATAATTTAGTAAATAACAATACGCAAATCGCGGATAACACTCTCAATGGCCCGGCTAATCCCTTTAGACAAATTCAATTCCCCATAAATAACGGTGGATCGTTTGGTAGGCGGTTTGAAATATTAAAAATATATTATATATTTAAAGAAGCTTCTTGAAGTAATTGATAGAATTGAAATCAATGATTTTTCTTGATTACAGACACGCTTTGGGCGTCCAAGGAATCGCGAAACAATGAGGATGTTATTCCATCTAGTCAACTCATGACGTCATTCCCGAGCAAAACGTGGCAACCGTCCGTTGCCGCCTATCATGCAAATCCATTTGTCGTAAGTGTGCGATGTTTATTTTTATAAAGTGCGTTCATTATAAAGGGAGGTCGATGAGAATTTTAATTCCTTGGAGGATTTACTATTAGTAAAGATTTCAGTATCCACTCACACGGAATATAATTCTCATTAAATTGTATTTGAATTTCTATTGATTTACATTTTGCTTTATCTTCTTTCTAGCATAAAAATCTCTTCTGACCTTAAATTTATTTTTATGTTATTTTTTTTGAAGGGCATTTTGATAAGCGAGATTTAAAGCATCTTTTTATAGTGTTTGATTGGGATATCATAAGCAATTTGCTTAATTCGTTTATTAAGAGTCTCATACTTAAATAACCGATGTAATACTTTTATCTCAAGATTACCCCTCGGGTCCTCGGGTCTTTACCACTAATGCTGACGTCAACTATCTTTTCGTGGCACGCGTTTCAGAAACGTCATTTGATTCGAGTGCAACAAAGAACTCATTGCTTTAAATAGACTTGTAAAACGTATCTCGCAATGGTTTTTGCTTTCTTTACATTCTTTATTTGAGATTATTTTTACCATTTGTTCGACATTATTGCATTTCTAGAATGTTTCAGCAATTTGTAATTTTAATTTTTAATAGAGACTTTAATTGAAATTAGAAACTAATACAGAAATTAAATTGGACTAATTATTAAAATTAATATTTATTGTTATCTTTTAGAGAAAGTTGGAAAGTTTGAAAATTGAGCTAAGAGTAAATCGCAGTTCAATTTTTTGTGTGTTATTTTCTATATAGAAATATTTAGTTCTTGTTTCTGAGAATACAGAATCTTTTACAACGGAACTGGTGCTTGTCACGAATCGCTCGGCACCGGGCGTAGGTGGGAAAATCCCATCATACTAATAAAAAAAAAATCTGTCCGTTCTCCCTTTTCGCCCAACTGAGTCAGTTTCCGCCCGATTGATCACTTTTTTAAACGCAAAAGTATCGTGGAAACTTTACTGATATAAGATATATAGAGCAATTGATAATTTTTAAAAATAAAACCTAGAATACTACAAATATGAAATTAAATTATTCAGAGTGGCAATTGGACCACGGAAAATGACAGTCAATTCATTTTTTAACCGGGAATGGCTAGTGAATCAATTTATAATTAAAAATATTTTGAAACGGAACAATTTTAAATTTAAGGGTCTGAGATCTTGTGGCTTCAGATTAAAACATTGATTAAAATAAAAATATTTTGTAATTAAACAATTTTGACCTAAAAAAGGGTCACTTCAAGTTTCCACAACTTTTCCAGCCTTTTCAAATCCTGTAGCACTCTGTGTAATTAATTGCTAATTTTAATAATTTGTCAGGTGGGATCCGGCATAGGAGACATGACTAGAAATTCGAACAATCCCTTCTTGTGATCAAGAAATCTACGAAACACCTCCGTAACAAACCTACGATCAAACGATTTCGAAACTAAATTAGCCCCTAGCTTAAGAAAAATTATTTTAAAAAATTACTCGATTGGCAATTAGTGCCATTAACTTTTACCCTTAGGAGCACCAATCTCTTCTATTCGTATAGTGCGTTTTATTTATGAACATAATTTACAAAGTAAATAAAGATTAATGTTTGTTACTGTTACCAGGTTAATATATTATATATTTCAATTTTAGAGAAGCTTACAGCGCAGGGTTATTTAAACATTTTAATTAAGTAATGAAAAAAGAATGGTAGAAAAGAAAAGAAACTGATTCCGTCGTTTCATTCCAAGGTCTGATATCGATTCAACTTTCGATTGTAATTAATGATAATAATGATATATAGTAATATCAATTATTATATTCCTTGTCATTTAAAGAACGTTAGAAACAAAAAAGTATTAGACTTCTTTAGATTGGATTAACTGATTATATAAGGGATCTGATTAGCAAGATCGTATTATTTTTATAGTGGCTTTAGGCGAAAAAAGTTGTCTATTTTTGCGACTGTTCTAGTTTAAGCGAATATTGTTTTTAAAGCGCATAATTCGAAGCACTTCGGTGATTGAGAAAAAAAAAAGGCCACAATGGTAATAGTAGACACTTAAATACATTTTATTCGCTTAGAAATTTGCTAATACAAAATCGTAAATGAAAGTTTTTTAAGTTTAAATTTTCCTGATGTGGACGATTTTTAATTTTTCTTTTTTTTTTAAATTTCAAATAGAACTGAAATTGAGGGCTCTATACAATCCTTCGATTTAATAGCTTACAAATTTTAAAACCTATATATAATTTTTAATCATACGAATTTGAAAGCCTTAATAACTTAGAAGCCTCCGAAATTTTTAATCATTAGAACTTCGAAGATTATAAATTATAAATTTTAAATATTTAAATTTAAAAACAAAATTTGTACATCTAAAGATCTCAAGTATTAGAATTATGAACATATTCATATCTGAAAAGTAAAATCGAGTAAGAAAAACCTTAAAAATTAAAAGGTAATATAATTAAAATTTAAAAACTTCAAATATTCTAAAGATTTGAAATATGGAAGCGTCCTAGTTCCAAAATTTTTGTATGAAATATTATATTAATTAACTACATTATAATATTAGGCGAATATTGTTTTCGAAGCACTTTGTGTGATTGAGAAAAAAAGTCGACGATCGTAATAGTGCACATTTAAATACGTTTTATTCGCTTAAGAAACTTTCTAATAAATACAAAATCACAAATGAACACTTAGTCTTTGTTTTTTTTTTTAACTTATTACTGGTAGATCGTTCATGCAGGCTAGATGTACTTTACGAGTAATAAATGTAAAAACGTGATTCGCCGCATCGCTGCATTACAATTTGTTACACAGATATGAGGACAGACGCGCCAACTAGATGCAAAGTACAAAAAAATTATACAAATTACAAAAATCTCCTAGTTGCCATTTCATATTTCGCTACTAGGTCGGAAGCGTCGATGAGTCATTGTAGTTGTTACTTACAGTAATCAATTATTTACTGGTAAACTGCATAAAATTATCGAAAAACACTAATATACGAGTTGACCAAATATGTTAATCGTTATGTATAAATGTACGAGATGATATCAATATAACTAGGCAGGCATCGCATAAAGCGATTATCCTAAAGCGCTCGAGTTATTACTGAGGACAAATTATTGTTATTATTATTCTTAATATTATTGTTGTCAACCTAGCAGCCGTTACTACTGGGATTTCCCTTTGGAAGAGGCCGCACCAGATAGAGCTTCTCGCCTTGTTTGTTCGTGTAAATTGGTGCTCGCTGGTAATGGTCTACTAGCTGGTCTAGCGTGTGGAATTTCCTCTGGCCGATACAATATAAAGCGCCTTCTACATGTACCCTGAAGTGTTTATTACGCCCTGGTGCTTTCAGGGATACTGAATAGTCTCCCATCTGGAAAAACGTAACTTGGTAAGATATTTCAGCTTTCTTTTAATCTTTTTATTTCATTCTATTGATTATAGTTGTCTGACTATTCATACTATAATAATTGTCCACATAAATCCTTAAACTTAACGGTGTTGAACTCTAGCTCTAACTTAAAAAAAATATCTTTTCCTGTTAAAAAAGTATTCAAATTTTATCTTATTTTAATAACACATGTTTTCAGAAAAATAAGGAGATTGAATTTCTTGATTAGAGCTTGATTCCAACACCCTTAAAAACCAAAATAAAAACTTGAACTTACATTAGTTTCGCTATCTCGTATTAAAAAATCTCCATCATGGCCATGCTGATTCAAAAGCGAGTCGCATTGCAAGCGTGTGATTCTTCCATAGTACCAAGGCTTCCCGACAAGATGAGGTCTATCTCCAGGATCAGGTCTTCTCTCCAGTGAATCCCCAACCCCCATTTCATTACTAGGCATCCCTCTTTCACGATATGGCTGTGTGAGATATTCGCTAAGTTCCTGAAGATAATTCCTAGGGACAAGACCGATTTGTCCTTGACCATTTCTGGCTTTGTACCATTCAGGATCTGCAGGTGGACGGTCCAAGATCTCAAGTCTGTCTCCTTTTTCGAAGGACAGTTCCTGGTCGTTATTCGACGAAAAAGAATATAGGGCGACGACAATATCAAGGACGTTTTCTGCCATGGCGTAGGTATGTAAATTATCGTCTGCATCCCCTTCTTCTTGCGTATAATTCGAGGGAAACCATCCAGCTTGATTGCCACTTTGCCCTCTCCACCAGCCATCGTTACTCTTTTCCAGGATAAGAATCCGTGTTCCTTTCGCAAGGGAAAGTTCATCAGCCTGTTGTGCTTGGTAATTATATTTGACTACTGCCGTGCCGATTGCTTCGCTAGGATCTGCGGGCAATCGCCTGGCCATAATGGGTGACTCCACTGCCCGGGACGGCGAATTACTCGAGGGTAAGGTTTTCGAACCCGAGCCTTTTTTGACCTTCTTCTTGATGCTGTCGAAAATCGAGGGTTTTTCCTTTTTGACGTAGTTGCTAGGGACGTAGCCAGCCTGCCCTCGGGCACTTTGGACTCGCCACCAATGCTTCGAGTCGTCCAACAAAAGGTATCGCTCATTTTTGCGAAGATCCAATTCCTGGGCACCCTGGGCCTCATAATCGTACTTGGCGACAACGTAGCACACGTCGTCTTGACTCGTTTTACCTGAAAGAAGTTTCAAGTTAGTATCAAATTAATTCTGCGAAAGTTGTTACATCGACACAATAACATTGGCTGCTAGATTTGATCAAAAATTTGTTTTTTAAGTTTAAATTTAATCTTTTCTAATTCGAATTTCTTTCAAAATCCCACTGATATAGTTTTCAGCTTCTTTTTTTCAATTTAGAAGACTTTCTACGTTTTATAAATTTAAATTCGAATGTCTTTCGAATTTAAATCAACCAGACTTTCAGATACCTTTTACTGAATTGTATTGAATTTAAACTTTTCAGCTTCTTTTTCAAATTCTGAAAATACTAAATTTATAAAGTTCTAACTAAAAAAATCAAGCATTGGGAATATAATTTGTTGAGAATCTTTCGTTTATCATCAAAATTATTACCAGAGCTTTGATTCTAATACTATTATACAAACCATTCAACAAAACATTATATTACATAAACTAAGTCACTATCTCAAAACTTTTCAAACGGGAACGCACGAGCTTTGACTAATGGAAAGTATAGTATACAAGGTTGTTTCTGAATAAGTAATTTCCATAAGTTTGGACTACAAAAGAACCAGGTGAATTCTTAATGAGAATGAATGAAATTCTCAATATACCAATGATCTCTCGTCGATGTAACATCTAATTAAACGTAAAAAATAAGGTTCAAACATTAAAAGCAATGCTCAACAAAAAAATAAAAACGTACCATGCTTCATGGCTGCCATGTGCGAAAGCAGGAAGGTTTATATGACTGAGAGTGGCGTGATTTCTTCACGTTCTACTTGAAAGAATTGTAAGTCTTGTATTGTGCGTCAACAGCACAAGTATACCAGGCATTATTTAGCTTTTGTTTTTAATCTTGGCGAACCTTCTGATTTCTTGATTCAGGATCCATCGTTCTGAGTTGCAGAGCAAACAAGTGCAATACCGACACTTTGGGGGGGGGGAAGAAAAAAATCATTAATGTAAAAATTGGAAAAAAGGTACTTCTGCCTTTCCCAAGATCCATTCTATTACTTTAATCTCGTTACAGAATACAGATTGTCATATAGACTTTCTTATTATGTAAGATTTCTTTATTATATAAAGAGACTAGAATTCTGAAATTCTATACCAGACTCAATGATCTTCCACTTTTTTTTAATTTATGAAATAAAAATCTAAAAACATTTTTCTAGAATCAAAAAATTTTTTTCGAAGTCAAACCAAAGGAGAGTGTCTAGTTGATAGTTACAAAAAAAAATTAATTTGATCATGCAATGCGGGCAAATACTAATTACTACTTTACTTCAAAACAAATATTCAATATGACGTAGTTATTTTAATAATAATAAACAATAAACAAATTTAAATAATGTTAAAATCTTCAGTGCAAATAATGACTAGATTTATCAAATTTCTAAACTATAAACATTTAAATTGAAGATGATATTTTCGCTCCAAATTATCATGCAAATAATAATTACATATTTATATTTTTCAACTATCTGTGGACAAAACAAAGTTCAACTGTAGAAAAATATTTGTAGAAAGCTTCAATGATTCATCAGCCAACATAAATCAGAATCTGAATCACTTTAGAGTTTATCAAAAATATTATGAATAAAATTTCTCTGATGGTTATATTCAAATATTGATTAATTTTAAATGATTAAAGATTTAAATATAAATATTATGAATAAATAATCAAACAATTGTTTTACAATGATCTCAAAAAATAAATTGATATTTCTAATAAGAATAATTGACTATTCATGCTAAACAACAAAAGTTTTCTACTTTGCACCAGAAATCGATAATTATAACCTCAAAACTGACAGGTAAAACCGGAGAACTCATAGAAAAATTCTCTTAAAAATCCCACAAAACACAGGAACTTCTTTGAGGAACCCAAATTATAATATAATAACTTAAAGGACACAATTGTTTATGTTATATGCCAATGAAATTGATACGCCTTGTGCACATGACCGTCTTATATTTTTCCACTGGCCATGAAGCTTAATTAATAATTATCGACAATTTGTCCATATCCTTTACAAGATATCAAACTTATACTAAAAAAGCCTAATTAGAGTATAATCAATAATGCGAGCAATAATGTACTTTTACGAAGAAACAAGCCACAATTGACACCCCATGAAAAAAAAACACTACCGTTCATTATTCCGAATTTAAAAATCGGGTGACATTTTTATCAAACTAGAATTTACACAATCGATCAAATTGCCCCAGTATTCGAATTTTGTAACCCTAACCTTCCAGAACATCCCAAAGGCTCCAAATTTTAAAGTTACTTATTTAAGTCTCAAAGAAAGGCATATATTCTTTTTAAAAAAGCCCAAAAATTGAAAAATATTTGTTAAAAAGGAAATGCACACAAGGAAATATAATGGATTTGACAATCGTGTTGGAAAATGATAGATAGAAATACTATAAAGTTCTATTGTAACACCAGATGCTATAAATATAATGTTTTTGATAACTTTACCAAGGGAAATGAAAGGCAATTACAAGGGGGTAATAAATGCACTTACCGATTTTTAAACTTGACATAATCCTTCATAAAGTTCTCCGATTTCAAGCAGACAGAGCAGCTTGTTTTCCCCCTCCTACAACAGCAGCCATGAACTGTAAAGAGACTTATGGGGGAGTTGTTATGGGGAACGAAGAACTCGTAGGGGGCAGGGAATGGGGGAGAGGGAAAGATTTCGACTGACAAGAATATTCATTCACAAACGTTTTTTTCTTCCGGAAATATCCTCGACTTTGAATTTCTGGTCAGAGTCAGAGATTTCAAAACCAATTCACTGGAGGTTTTCGCACTCCTGGGTACGCCCCAATCACGTCGAGAAACACAGAAACCGACACCGATGCAAGTTTCTTCTGCGGCTTGATATTTTATAGTTAACGAATAAAGAGACTGTATTTGTTCGCATGTACGACCCCTCCCACAAAAAGACTAGACCCTCCCTTAAATCTTAAATACGAGAGAGGTCAGAGGAATGATATCTCGCTCGCCGTGGCGAAGACGTCCTCGTCGTCGAGCGATTTCCGTTGATTTCCGTCACTGGTGGCGCCACAATATCTCCGATTTCAACTTTATTGTGAGGTCTTTTTTTTCACCCGGTCCCGGTTATTCGAGTTTATTCAAGAATTGAGTCATACCGTAGAGGGAAGATAGATCTCTACGGTCATACCAGAGACCCCGGAGATCCCCTTTTTCGTCCACGTCGGTTAAACTCTGAACTTTTTCATAGGTTATCTCACTGGTTCTCTATTTTTTTATTTTTAACAGGAAACTAAAATAAATTTTTCCCTAAGTGATAATTTTAACAGTTTTTCTACAAGATTCTGGACTTTAGGTTGCAAAATTATTTTTTGAAAGACTTTTTTTTAAATATACTTGGCCAAGTACCTAATCTCGTGGGCCAAGTATATTTAAAAAGCGGCAAAAGGTGGAAAAATATTTTGGGAATTTTTCTAGGGAGTGTCAGGCTTGTTCCATATATTTATTCAATACTTTAACACATTTGAAATAAAAAAAATCGTGTACTTTCAATTTTGTCATATTAATGAAAATAAGGTTTTTAAAAACTATTTTTTAAAAATGGAAACATTAAGCCAGATTCTCATTGTTTGGCGCCAATTTCAAGAATGATACCGATGGGCGATGGCACTTGAATTATGAAATATGGAGAATTTTTAACTTAAAAGGTCACTAATTATAAATTGCTAATTACTATCCGAGTATTTCCTAATAAAATAATGTTGCTTTTTATTTACAACAACAGATTTTGATAACAATAAACAGTTTTCAAACTTATGCGCATGCGTAGAGGATGTTTAAATGCCCATAGTGGGGCCCGAGTGGGGGCGGTGACATTTCCCGATCAATCGCATTCTCGTGTAGTTGTGTTCATGTGTTTGTTCCTTGTTCCTTTCTGTCAGAGTGATATTGTAAATTCAAGAAATCCAGCGTAGTTTATTTCGATCTGATCTTGTGGAACTCGACTCGTTAGTTTTCTCTATTCGTTTCTGAAGCAGGAACAAAGGAAGAGAAGAATTTAATGTCATTTATTTCCTCCGACGATCGCAAATAATCAAGATGACGGTTATTACGAAAGCAATCTCGGAGAAGAAGACCGGAGATAATTTGGAGCAGCCATTAGTTGTCGTCGAAGTCCCTACAGTTAGTAGAATTATTAATCATTAATTTATAATCTTACATCTAATTATCCAAGTCTCAAATTTTCTTGAAACGGTTTTTAATTTTTCTTATCGATTATGATTTATAAGTGTCTACATAAACATTGTTGTGGATTGTCTGTATATTATATGGTGAACCGTTATCTGCTCCCAAAATAGATTTATTTTTATTATTTATACATGTATATCTGTATATATGTATTTATGTACGTATATATATATACATATTTATGTGTTTTGAGGTTATACTGGGTTAATGCTCATTGATTTTTTTGGAGCCGAGATTTAAAGAGAGAGGGTTTACTTAATTTTTTTTACTGCTTTTTGATAGTCTCCCCTATTTATTAGTTCTTTTTCGGTCTAACAATCAATGTAAGCTACAGTACATTTGAAATTCTTAATATAAGTTTATTTTTTTTAGTATTTTTAAAATATATTTTTGTAGATCTTATTTGATAATTTCACGAATTTTCTCTCGTTTGCTGCATTTAAAATATTCAAGATACTTATGTGCTTATCTGTTTGTTGTTCATTATCAAACAACGATTGTACGTGCCAATTGCTCTTATTGGGGCGCGCAGGCAATGATTATTCTTAATCTGAGTGCAATGAATTTTTAAATATCTGATCGATTTTTCATACATCTTTTTATTTAATTTTTTTACAAAATAAAAATTCAAAGTTGAGTATTTCTAAATTGCAATGATCTCTTATTATTAGAAGTTTTAATTGGTTTAATTTCGGGAAACCAAACTTGGTAACTTATAATTAGGAAAGTAAATAATCGACCAATAAT
Source organism: Synergus coniferae (assembly GCA_032164275.1). Taxonomy (NCBI): domain Eukaryota; kingdom Metazoa; phylum Arthropoda; class Insecta; order Hymenoptera; family Cynipidae; genus Synergus; species Synergus coniferae. The sequence continues at coordinate 10,048,062 of JAUEJJ010000047.1, read as the reverse complement.
TATCCAATCCGAATTCTTTTGCAGCAAGCGAATCCAAAGAATGATCCGGAAGCTCAGCGCCCGAAGAAGGACCTTGCTGGTCATTATTTGATTTTGCAGCATCATGCTCTTCGTCCTAGTGCAATGACAACAGTCGCTCTTTTTTTCACTGCAATTCTCGTGATGAGCATCGGAATCATCGGCGGAGTTTACATCTACAGACAATATGGAAGAGCTCAGATGCACAGGCTTCGGACTGGATGGTACAGCATACCTTATGATGGATCCAACAAGGCTCAATACACCAGAGATGAACTACATCAAGGCCTTCTTGCCGACTCTGATCTCTTCAAAAGTCTTTCAAGGGCGACTGAACAAGAAGCAATGGATCTCGAAAAATCCCTGCACAACAATATCAAGAGCTTCTTTAAAGAACGGTTCGAAATCGATTTGGAAAATGAAAACTACGAGAAGATTGACGTTCCAGATTTTAGCGAAGGTCGCCAGGGTCGTTTTATTCACGACTTTAACATCGTAGGTTCTTCTTTGATACCATGTTAGAAATATTACTAAGCTTAATTCAAATATTTCAATTGTAATTGTGACTTATATAGAACAAGACTGGCATTATTGACATCGATGGTAGATGCTGCTTCGTCATGCCCTTGAATCGTCAAAGGGTTTTGCCTCCTCGTAACATGTACGATCTCCTCAGCAAAATGTACAATGGGTACTATGAAGTGAACACAGAAGTTGTTCGCGAGACGATGAGGGTTCAAACTCCGGCCATCACCGATCTCTCAACCGTTGGTACATATATTGCTCGAGAGTGCCAAAACTTGCCAACATACATGCTAGAGAAAGTTAATACCAATGGTAATTCAAAAATGTTTACCCAGAGATTAAGTTTTCTAAAATAAAATAAAAAATGGTTCTCTAACTGAAAATTTGCTACCCTTTTTTAGGAATTTCAAAGCGCAGTGCATCAGAGGGTCGCGTCTTCCGTCAATTCGCAGGCGAAACAATCCTCGAATTGAACATCGTTCAACCCGAAGGTTTTATCCACTGGGGATAAACACCCAGAGTACGGAGGCATCTGTTTAAACATTAGTAGAATAGTAAAAAACTAGGGTTTTGCTGTTTCACGATGTTCGGAAACTATATCACAAACGTGTGGTATGTATGGATAAAGTATCTAGATTAATCTTAATCTCGTCTATCAACTTTAAAATATTTTACCCAAAACAAATGATGAGCAGTGATTAATGATTAATTTAATCTTTAAACTTTGATACTCGCCTAAAATCTTCAGATAAAAATCCCTAATTATTTTCAATTGTTTCATCCTTTTCTACATTAATTAGAACGAGTTTTTATTTCACTTAAGATTTAAGTAATGATTTTAATGGACTGAAAAATAAGTAGTATAAAATACGTAATTTTTTAGTGAACTTTAATTAAAATATATAATTAAATATAAATAATTTAGCGATATTAGAAGTCACTAAATTTTATCGAAAAGACACTAGTTTTACATCCATTCAGATACAATACATATGTAAATGTTTACGCAATATTACAGGAGGCAGGATGACTGTTTGTACTTCTTCATTCATGCTTCGATTTTTTAAAAATATATTATCCAAACAAAGATATGATATAAATAAATGTTAAAAACTTTCAAGATTTAATTTAGTTTACATAAAAAGAAGAATACATTTCATTCGGTTACTTATCTTGAAGCACTTGTGACAAATTGTAAATTCTTATGAGAAATAAAATGTGTAAAGGAAAATACTTAATTTAATTATGGATATTAGTTCACAGTTTCAGGCTGGGACTTTTGTCGTATTAAGTATAATTTCTTCACCCATTTGTCGAACCTTCCGTCTTGGTCTCCCATAATCTGAAAAATATTTAATTTTTAATAAATCATTAGAAATAGAAAAAACTTGAGAATTGATTTTGTTAAAATTAAATATGTTATTACGGATGTGTGAAATATGCTGTCTGATTGAATAATTGTAGTCACTGGTGGAACGTGAATCGTATCGGCAGTGATATCGATAACGATCGGTTTTGGTTTTGACTCTTTATTTTGAGCATAGGAGATAAATTGTTTTGGAGCAAATCCTTCGCTGTTAATTTCGTCCAGTATTTCCTCTTTGATGTTCGGCGCAATAGAAAACTCATCTGGAAAAAATTATAGTTTAAATTAAAATATTAAAGTATGTTTACAGAGTGGAAAATACCTACTTATTGTGCTTTTTCCAGAAAATGAAACGATTGAATTTTGAGTTTCGATTTCAAATTCTTCATTTTACACATAAATATTTAAAATGAAACATTTTTTCATTGTATAGATTTAAAAAGGGAGTGCCGCTGTAGAACAAAAAATATCTATTTCTAATATTCCTTGAGTAAAATGGAATGACTTTGAGGTTGGGACTTGGACTCAATACGTATAAGAATTGAAGAACATACCTTTCGGAAACACTTGGACTTTTTCAGTAACGATTGGTTTTGCAATGCTACTAGATCTACTCGTAGATTTTTCCCTCGAAGTAGATCTTCTCTGTTTTTTGTGGTTCGACGATTGAGATCTGGACCTTCGCGATTTTTGTTTGCGTCTTTCTCTATCCCTAGAACTTTCTCTGGAATATTTATAACTTTTAGAGGATCTGTCCCTGTCTCTACTCCTACTTCGCGAACGATGTCGTCTTTTTGTCTTTGAATGTTTTGATGACTTCCTTTTGTATGATGAACTGTCACTTGACTCCAAACTACTGGATCTAAAATAAACATGAAAATATTAGGGAAATTATTAATATTAATTACTAATTAATATTAATATTAACAGTACTGATTTTTATATTACAGACAGAATTTAAATTTCATTTAAAGTAAGGTTAGGTTTCCCCGAATAGTTTAAGAATGATTAAGAAGGCTTTCTTTCGAACTAGAATTCATTTTACTGCAAAAATATATATTTTTGGCATCAAAAATAAAGTAACATTTGAGATTAATCTCTATATAAGAAGAAGAATAGTGAATTTTACAAATAAATAAGTTTTAATAAGATTTTTAAGAAATGTTTAGTTACCTCGATCTTCCGTAATATTTTCGACGATGTTTACTACTTCGATCGGAATCAGAATCCGAGGAATACCTTGCCATTATAATTTTTATTAATATGTTAAGAAAAATAAATAAACACAGCGAACACAGCCAAAGAAGCGAATAACCTACAAACTGGTTGTACACACGCATACATACGTTTGCCTTTTTGCATATAACA
>JAUEJJ010000047.1:10009900-10044685 GCA_032164275.1 Synergus coniferae | reverse complement strand
ATATAACATAACGTACGTTGATATTTGATAACGTAGATGTGGGAGTCAGTGGGAGTGTGAGTTGGTGTGGCAGATTTGCTACTGCGCATCGCGATCAGTCCGGAACCAGAAGTCTCAGTAAACGCGCCAAAAATTTGAAAAAGTGAGTAAATTAAAATTTTTTTTTTAAATTATATCTTGTTACAAATCTAATATTATTTATAAATTGAGAGAATAATTTCAAATAAATATTTAACTTCTGAATATCATCTTCAATGAAAGTTAAAACTGATCATATTTTACTACGCCATAATCTGGTTCCGGTTTGATCATAACCAATCAAAGCGAGGGAATCTGTGTCTCAACTCTACCTTGCGGATCTCAAAACATCAACCACATCAACTATCAACTGTTATATTCGTGTTTTAAACTAAAATTTTGTATTTTTAACAATTATAATTTATTATATGTAGTGGAGAATAATAAAAAGATTCTTTAATCATATCCATATTGTTTTATTTTAAGTTTAACAATTCATAAGAAATTGATAATTTCAAATTTCGCGACAACTGCTGATAATACTTTCCTGATACAATCAGCTAGCCTCTGCGCCTCGGCGGCCCCGGCTATTCGAATAAATACGAAGAAATATCAGCAATATGGCCGCCGGGTATCAGGAGGACATGAATCTGATTAGCGAAGAGGTGGCATGAAGATACACTCTACTGCGCATACGCTACTCTTGGAATCTTTTGCGCGTGAAATTCAAATTTGCGTTTAGCATCTTAAGCAATGCGCCACCTCTTCGCCGATCATATTCTCCTGGTATGATCGCCTGACATTTGTCCCCCAGCTTTAACATCGAATAGCCGCGAATAAATTTGAAAATTCCTTCGGGATTATCAGGAGCACATGATGGCCGAAGAGGTGGCACGTAGATAAATCGTACTGCGCATGCCCTGCTACAGGATCAAAATATTCATACAAAATATATGAAAACAATAATCACCCAAGCCATAATAAGCCATCGAAGCTACAAGCCAGCAAAAGGACATGATAGTCGCACGTTTCCTTAATTCTGAATGCGAGCAAAGAATCTTTAAACTCTGAAAATTTTCCTAGAAGGAATTTATTTCTTCTTTTTTTTCACGTTCTTCTGATTTCTGATTCACTAACTTCATATAACTATGTATCTTCGACAGTCGATATATAAATTCTGGCATTATCTTAAATAATTTTACCGTAAGATTTCTCAATAATATCTCTGGTCTCGTCCTGACGTCCTTTGCAAATTAACCATCTCGGAGATTCGGTAAAAGCCTAAAAAATATTTTTAATGGTCTGTTACACATTTTTTAATAAAGCTTATACCTCAATAAAAATCTTTAGTTGTAGAAAAAAAAAATCTCTTAGTCTTCAATTCTATTAATGTGATCTTTATCTACCACAAAAAGATAATCAGAATTAAGGGCTACAAGCTATACATGTCAATTGATTTTGCCTCCAATCACAAAACAAGTATGCTATTCCAGTAAGAATTATAAGCAGTTCCCATCCATTATCTGTGTTTATTTCTAGCGACTTCTCTTACTGAAAAATGAAAATAAATTTTTAATAAACCTTTAATTTCAACTTGGAGAATTTTGAGACTTTAAATTAAAAAAGGTTTAAAGTGGAAGTGATTCGGTGATAAAAGCTTCTTAATTCTTTGATAATCTTACAAGTTGTATAAGCTCTTTTTGGTGAGCATTTTGACAAACTAGGCCCCACTGAAAAAATATTAAAAAATAATATAATTAAACAATTATTTTAAAAAAGAGACGGACAAACAAATTGCAGACTCACCTCTTTAACCTGTCCTGGTGTCCCGACTATTTCTTTAAAACACGCAAATTTTTTTTGCACTTTTTTTCCAAAGCAAGTTAATTCTGATTTGAAGTTGTTTCAACTTAAATCAAGTTACCCCAAACGCTGGGCGAGTAAAAAAAAAGCTAACAACGTAACATTTAAAAATCTATTGTATTACCAGAATATAAAACTACAAACGTACTTGCTATGTACACTTAAAATAATATTTCCCTGACTTTTTAAACCTAGTACTTCTGTACATAACGTACTTTTTTCCCATATTAATTATGCTACATAAAGACTCATATCAGAGGAATGCAAATTCATTCCACATTCTGGACAAGGAAACGTATCAGTTGCCATGAAATGCGCTTGTAGGCAATAATAACAGAAAACGTGCTCGCAGCCCGCGTGCCTTGGTAATATCGGTCTTTGCTTACAATACGGACAATTCGTCGAATGATTCATTCTAGGAGTTACTTTTAGAATTGTATCTACTTTACTTCTTGTTGACCATATTTGGTTCCATTTTTGCTTGATATAATACAAATTTACCATTGGCAAACCGACCGTAAATAATTCTATCAAACCATGCCAGAGCAATTCTCTTGTCATGTAAGAATATCCTATGCTTCGCGGTTTGTTAATCTGTGCAGGCTGACTAGAGATTCCTAATAATTTTTCTACTAAATGAGGTTGCGTTCCTCGATGCAAGAAAAGTAACAAATTAAGAATGTCGAGGAAGTTAATTATATTAGCTGTCCACTCTAAACAAGATTTTACTTTCTCGTTGTTGCGTGGAATTACAACGAATTGGGATTCTACTAGACTTTCTTGAATGTATTTTGGCAATGCAGTTAGCAGAAAATATAGAAAAGCTTTCTTTTGGTTGAAGTTGCGATATTTTAAGTTTAAAAGTTGTTGTCCGAAAGTTGAACTTGTTATTTTTAAGGAGAAGTACCAAATTAGAAACTTGATAACCACGTCAAACTCTGGTTGCCATTTGTCGATCTTTCCTGGTTGAATATATTTTGAAACTTTTTTTGCCTGAGTTCGGAAGATGTTGAAGATTTCGTGGTCCAAATGAATTGCGTCAATTTGATTGATTCGCGAAACGTATGGAAAAGCTGGCATTTTTGGATTTTATCTGAAAAAAATACGTTAAATTTCAGAGTAATTATAAGCATTGTTGGTAACAAAATAATTAACAATATTAAATTATTCAAAGAAGTAAAATGGTAAATTAAAAATCATCTGATTAAAAATAATTCGGAGCAATTGTTTACGTACTAATATTTTTGCTGGCTGTCAGTTTATCAAAATTCACGAAACGAATCGAAGATAATAAAACTATCTTAAGTAATCATCGCCAAATCAATTATATGATTTGAATTTTAAAAAACAATAAATATTTCACGCCAGTAATTGTCAATTCGGTCGTCAGGTCAGGGTCGTCATGTTCTCAAAATTTGAGGTTATAAAAGTTTCACTCGATATCCGCAAGAGACGCTGAATTCGTGTTACATATTCACTTCCGGTTGTCAAAATGTTTTGCAAAATGTCAGGGCACATTACAAATTACAAAATTTAAATTCAAAATGTGATCGTTTTCATTACAAACAATAAAGCTTCTACATCTCTTTCTAAATTTCAAAAACTAAAGCCGAATTATGAACAATTTCGTTCACAAACTCTTGGAATTTACAATCGGAAATATATTTGGAAAAGATATAACCTGCAGAGAACCGGTTCATCGATGTGATAGTTATCAACCTGGGACCTTAGTAGAATTTGGAAGAACTGGTGTAAAAGTAAGAATAAATAATAACATAAATTTCCAAAACTTGAAATTACAATTGAAAAATGTGCGGAAAAGTTAATATTCGATTAAAAATAGGATTTTCTGATTCGTGAAATTTAAATTTCGTAATGCTGTACATGCGCACTTGACCAGAAGTGTCTTATTTCACGGCAACTAATCGGGTGGAAGAGTTGGAGTTCTAGTCTCTTGTCACGTCCATATGTCTGCATATGTCTTTCAGTTTGTAAAAAAATAAATTGAAAGCCTAAAATAAACAAAATAACGTTTGTATATACATAGTTGATTTAAAATAAGAAACTAAACCTTTTGACAGTGACAGTCACTTAATAGTGACATATTTGAGATAGCTATGTACGTAAATGGAAATTTCGGAAGTTTGTAAAATTTGTGCAGAAATATGTACTTGTTTTGGAAATGAAGTTTTTTTGACCCTTTTAGTACTTGAGAATTCAGAAATTAAACGATTTACCTGAATTATACGAGTATATTATAATATACAGTTTTGTACATAGCAACAAAATGAAGGTAATTACTACAATATTATGCAATATTTTCTTTTTAGTCGAAGGTCAACTCATTTTGGAACACAAGTCAGTTAAGCCACATTCACGTGTGCCAGAAAAGGAGATTACACATTTCTTTTAGTGAAATTATCATTATTTATTACTAATGTCATTATCAAGTACTTTTTACTTTTAAATCCACGGTATTTTGATAATTAGAATGTTTTTAACCTCTTTAAAATAGAATTTGAGAAGTTAAAGAAAATGTATAACCTTAAATTTGCTTTAATTAATTAAATTAAAAAACAAATAATTCATTTAACTTTACAATATGTTAAACATAATTTTATTTACATTTTTAGAGTTTATTCTGAAATATTTTTTAAATGAAGATTACGGTGAACTTTGAATAATTAAAATTTGCATAACTTTATAAGCAATATTTTTAAATTCACAATACAATGAATGATCTTTTTACACAAAGTTTTTTAAGAAATTTCTGATGCCTTGTGGACTCTGCTCGGCCGTGCCGATCTTGAAACAAACGTCACCTGATGGCCCAAAACCTTGCTCCAACGAAGTTGAAAAAAAGAAGCTAATTCGTCCCTCGGAACTTCCGATTTATACTTTCGACGAAAGTTCTAAGAATATGCCATGGTAAAGCGCAAGTAATTCATGAGTAAATTCTATTCAGTTTTTCTCACTTAAGACTCTTTTATATTATTAACAGGTACTGTAAAATAAAGTTTTAAATTAATTACTTATATTTAAATTACACTTAAGTTATGAATATTTCAGTGATTGAAACTTTTTTTCCATACAAAAATTCTACTTTTTTTATTTGAACACATTATTTTTTAGTGCTAAAAAAGAAGACTGTGAGCCTTCTATACTGGAACAGGGTTTTGGAACTATTCGACGAAATTTTGTGGGGGTGTTTTCACAATATGAATTAGTCTCTGCTAAAGTTAGTAACACTATCAGCACAGGAAAAGAACACAGCGCGTGTGAGTAAAAGAGAATGATGAAATATAATAAATTTTTACCTTATTTTAACTGCTATCTAATTGTATTTATCTATGCCAGTTCTCGTCGATTATCTTCGAGATGATCCAAATCCTTTACCGCGAGTTGGTGCAATTACTGTTGGTGGCTTACTTGGATTCCTGTTAGGAATTCGAGGAGGAAAATTCAAGAAATTAGTTTACACTAGTGCAGGTTCATTAGTCGTTGCTGCTTTTATTTATCCCGTTGAAGCGCGAGATGGAATACATCTAGCGAAACATTACACGAATGTTGGATTTAACTTCGTTTATGGTGGTAAGAATCCTGTAAAAGAAAAAAGAAATCACTTTTTAAGTTAATATTTCAATTTTGCAATTTAGCTCGTATTATTTAATGATCACTTTTTAATATTTTATTTAGAAAAAGAACCCCCTCCAGAAGAAATTCCTCCTCCAAAACATTGACCTTCCAAGTGAAGAATCTATTCCTTAATTCAGAGAAATACAATTAAATTGGAAATTAACGTGTAACATCTTTCCTCCACCTCAGTCCTTCAATTAATTTTGTAAACACAAGTATTTTATATACAAGAGGCATCTAAAAAACATCACCACTGTAATATTTTTTCTTTATATTTAAGAAACATAGGTCAAGCTTCTTTCAAAATCCTTTGTGAAATTTCAGTGAAACCCGGAGATAAGAATCAATTGGAAATCCAATGGCCAGAATTTCCAACTTCTCTTTCGGAAGTTGGAGATATAGTGACTGATGTAGGTTCGACTGCCACCAGCGCTGTCAGAAGTTTGGCAACTAAAGCTATAGAAGCCATGAAACAAAAAGAGGTATCTTAGAATTCAATTGATGAATTCTTTTCAATATAAGAAATATGTATAAAATCTAATGATTTTTAAGGTTCTGAGATATTTTTGCAAATATTAAACTAGATTTTCCTTTTCTAGGCTAAACCCGAAGAACCAATGTCCAAACCGAAAACAAGTTAAATTAATATTCGCTGGTAGTCGAGCTGCTGACAAATTTATAAACATCCAAATATTCGTAAATACCAGTTTACTACATATTACTAACCAATATTTTCTAACAATAGTTCCACAAGGAGATATATATAATTCTATAGCATTTGTTAAGCACGATACTTCAAAATCAAATGTTTGAGAAACAGTTAAAATAAACCATTAAAAACCTCTTGTTGATTTTATTTTTGGAATTCTTAAAAGGTTTTCACTTTTAGTCTCTTAAAATTTGAAAGTTTTCTCTTATAACTTTAAATTTCTTCTGTATTAAGATATGAAATTTATAATTTGAACAATAAAAAAGCTTGGAATTATTCATAATGTTATATTTACAACATTCATTCCATAATTTTTTAAAAACAAATTGTGAAACGTTTGGCGCAACAATTAAGAAGTTCGATTATTCGCTTTGTACGTTAAACATATGCATATGAGATGTAAATAACTTTTCTATTTAACATTACAGTATATTGTATTGATGCTTAATTGTTATTATGTAAATAACTATATGATGAACCGTTTTACAAGCGAAAGTATTAAAAAGTTGAGTAACTCCAAAGTCTTATACCAATGATCACAGACGTATAGAAACTTGAAAGATTTTTCTATAACTTTTATATTTCTGTGTTCATATAGATGTGCGCAAAATAAAACTCTGATTCTTCCAGTAAGGCCCTTCGAAAGTTCTAAAAATGGAATTAAGTTTCTTACAAAAGAAAATCTTTCTATATTCAACTTTTGAGATAAATTTCCAGATTATGAAAAATAAAACAGAGCATTATAATCTTACAACAATCAAGTTATATAAAAATAATTTTCGAAAAAAATGTGTGTGAGAAAAAATGACATAATCGAGAATATGTATCGAAAACTTAACTCCAATGGAAACTAGATTCTAAAATACTATTAATGGTAGCAAATGCTAGTATTTAGCCCTGATTATTAATGAACAACATTAGATTTCACAGTTCCGAATTCTTTTGCAAATTGCCAAACAAAGAGCCTTGGAAGATCTTATTCCTGATACAGGAAATCACTAATTATAAGCAAGGAGTCAAGTGCAAATATGAAATGTCAGTTCTTTTAATTCCTCGAATAATATTAGTAAATTACGTTTTAATATCTCAATAAATTACCTTACAATAAATAACAATCTAAATATCACCTAGACAATTCGACAATTGATTGTAATTTTAGATTTAAATATTCCAGCGTACACGTAATAATTTTTCTTTACAAATAACTAACATAAAAATTTTATTTTATAATATGTAGGTTGAGTGTACCAGTGTACCTACAACCAACTGTTAAATTACGTAAAACTGAAAAGTCTTTTGAAACTGAAGAGTTTTCTTTGCACACGACTCCCCCTTTTAAATTGAAAGGCGACAATACTAGAAATTGAAGCACATATGTAAAATCTTTTCAGCCTTACAAATGCGCCTTTGACGAAAATCATTTTTCGTCCTATGATTTTGCGCTTCGCGCCGAAAAACGATACGAAAGACTTAACCCTTAAATGCACTAGTTCAATTAATTCACCTAGGTATGTAGTAGTTTTCTAAAAAAAAAATATAGTTAACTTTGTGATGCATTTCATATCACCGAAAATAAATTAGATTTTTGAAAAATTAACAAGTTTTCATTAATTTTAAGTAAAGTAAAATTTAAAAGTTTCTTATGTACCACATCTGCATTTAAGGGTTTTGGTTATAACATTGAAAGTACGTAAAATTACATTTACGCACCTATATAAAACTACATTTTTATGCTATGCACTGAGATATTATCTACAAACTGATGCTAAGGGATGAAGAGACTTATCTAAGCTGCCATGTAACCGATTACAATTAGATAATGAAAACATCAAAGTTTACTCGATTAAAATCTAGGCATTTGCACAAATCACATTACCACATTCAAATGCTTGAAGTTGTTCTGTACACAAGAATTAATTTTAATATCCATTGATCGAATATTCTCATCACGAGCAGGCTTGTTGCATTTCTGCTTTGGCTGCTTTCATTGCTGTGAAATAAAATTTAGCAGTAAGGCCATTGTTTTCCAATTAAATTATTAAATATAAAAGATCTTATATTTACCTTCTCGTTCCCGTCGCTTTAATTTTTTTCGACGTCTCTCAATTGCTGCCAATTCAACTTTTACCGCGTTATAAGTTTTCCTCAGATCACTAAGTTTTTGCTGCAAAACCGCTATTCGCTGACTTCCATCCCATTCCGGATCTGTTTTAATAAAGATGAAAATATATTTGTTAGTAAAGTTACAATTTTTAAGATATATTATCATATAATTTATGCTTGCAAGTTTGAAGGTTGAAGGTTTTCAATTATGTTACTTACCTAATTCTACATAGAAGTTGTACTTCGTAGGTCTGGGTGACCTCGATGAATAGCTATTCAATTCCGTTATGCTATTAATATGACCATGACCATGACCCGTCGAAACTGAGTTTCCACTGCCGCATTGGTTCGATCCTTCGCTCGTGTCATCGCTATCACTTCCAGCTCCATGTCTGCTACTTCTGCCACTCAGCCTTGGTGACTTCTTTCCTAAATTATTTCCTCCACTCTCAACATGGCTTCTATTTCTTTTTCTCTTCTTGGCTCCCGATTCATCGATTTCCCTCTTCAGAGACTGTTTTAAGAGTCTATCAGACCCATTTCCTTCCGAATTCAACAACGAGGCATCATCCTCACTCAATCCAGCCAATTTACTATCATTATCAACTTCAGAAGTGTCTCTATTCAATTTTGAACTATCCTCCGACATTGGACTCGAACCTGCAGTTCCCGCTTCTCTTGGAGACTCACAGAGATTTGAAATACTTGAATCAGGTGTTGTGGGAGGCGTGTTATCCATTACAGGAGCCGCTTCGTTGCTTTCTTGTCTTTGAACAGGAGTCGGATGTTCCTGTCTCACTGGTATTGGAACATGTTGAACCGCCAGAGGAACTGGGACCATCGCATTGCTACTTTGGGGCAAAGACATACTCAGGGTTGAAATTGTGCCACAAGACGTTGGACTTGAAGTTGGAGCACTTGCAAATGGCATTTCCATCAAAACTATTGAAGAGTCCACGATCTTCGCCTTAGGAATTGCGTGTGAAGTTCCTGCAACTTCCTGGTCGATAGTCTCTGTTCCTGGAGTAGGAGAACCTGGAAATGTTTCTTCGCAGAGAAGGTAAGGGTTTTCGCCTTTGTCTTCAGCTTTGGTAACTTTGCACTGAAGTCCAGCCTGTTGAAGACGAACCTGGTTCTGAATCACAGGTTTCACTTCCTCCAAAGGAAGTTCTTTCAAACTTCTTTCCATTTCTGGGACTGAAATTACATTCATTTTAGGTGTCAATTTGAATTCAGTTGGTTTGAGACTCGAACCTCTATTTGGAAGAATTTTAAGAGTTGAACTTGTTTCCAGATTTGATTTAGCACTGGAACTTTTCTCTGGGTTCACTTTAAGAGAAGATCTTTCAAAGTTCTTCATAGTCGAACTTTTCTCTGCATTCATTTTAAGAGGAGAGCTTCTTTCGAGGTTTTTAAGAGTCGATAAACGTTCCTGATTTAGTTTAAGGTTTGGTGTTCTGTCTTGATTGAGTTTGATATTGGAAGTTCTTTCCTGGTTCAGTTTAAGACTTGAACTTTTTTCTTGAGTTTTAACAATCGAATCTCTCTCCAAGTTCTGTTTAACTATTGAATCCCTCTCAAAGTTTAACTTAACTTCAAACTTAGAGGGTTTATCCTCATTGAATTCGACCTCATTATCAATAATTAACCTCCGCTCTGAGTCACTGCTGTCTGTCGAATCAGCAAATTCTATATTAATAGCAGGTTTCTGCTTCTCAGCCTCGACAATCTTTCGATCTTCTTCCTGGAAAAGCTTTTCCTCACATTTCTTCCATTTCTCTTCTAGTCTTTCCTGTGTCTTCTGTTCAGTGAACTTTCTAAGATCAAGCTTCTGAGACGAATTTTCAATCTCAATTCTCTTCTCTATCTTTTTCACTTCGTCCTTTATCTTCGTGACAATAAGCGGAGATCTTGCTTTTTCTTCTAAAACCTCGGGATCTAATTTGGTGATTGGTTTCATGATTGGTTCCTCTGAAATCTTTTTGGATTCTGCTTCAATTTTAGTTTTAGTTTCCTCTTTGCACCTCCTCAAAGAAGCGGGTTCAGCTTTTCTTGTTTCCTTTTCCTTAAAGTGTCCTAACTTCTTCGAGCTATCCCCATTGTCATCCTTTTTGGTATCTTTAACTTTGTTCCTAAATGCTGCAGCGGCTGATAATTTTTCTTCGATAGAAGAAGTCACCGGAAGTCTTGCGCTGATTGGTACAGGGACAGTCGGTGCAGGAGACAAAACAGAAGGGAAGTCAAGTGGTTTTGTCTCTATAAGTTTTGGTTCGATAACCTTAGGAGATGGAATTGGTTTTATCAAACTAACAGTTGATTTTGATTCTATAGGTGCAACAGGTTTAGCTTCGATGACTGAAGAAGGAAGAGGTGGCTGTGGTTCTTCTCTTTGAACGTGCGTTTTAGGCTTGTTATCTTCTTTAAAATCCACATCAAGATCATTGGGAGGAAATATTTCTTGTTGATAGGAGAATATATTCTCTTGCTCGACTTCGGGAGACTCTGTTTCTGATATGATGAGACGATCCTCTGGGTCATCAGCTGTATCGTCGTCGCCTGGTAAGTCAGTAAAGAGGAGATCTATGTTAGTTGAGTGTCTACTAGAATCTTCAACTTGTGGAGGTTTGGGCTGATTGTAAGCGGTACTTTCGCAGAGTTTATCAAAAGCTTCTTCACATTTCCAGGAGGATTGGAGTAAAGGTCTGCTGGTAGAAGAAACACCTTCCTCGGATTCTTCGATTTTTCTGCCAAATGGCTTCCTGATGATCTTCTTCCTGTTTTCGGTGTTGTCAACTTCTGGTTTTGTTTCCTTTGGAGGCAAAGACATCTTTTGCTTTTTCTTGGGACTAATCTTGACGGAATCTTCAAAAACTCGTCGTTTTAGTTTGTCCTTGTCACCGCCAGATTTGTTTCGAACCTGGAAATAAGACAAAAAATATTAAATAAAATTAAAAATTGAATTTTCAAATTATTCTTATTCTATCTATAAAAATTCTTACCTCAAACTCAAACGGTTCTGGTTCCTTAAACTCGTAAATATCTTCTGTGCTCTCAACTGGGGGTTTAACTTCTACGACTGGCTCCACCTTGGTCGGTTCCTGTTTCTTCTCTACCTTGATTGGTTCCTGTTTCTTCTCAATCTTCTCTATTTTCTCTACTTTGTCCACTTTTTCCAACTTCTCTGCCTTCGGCGATATGGGCACATTTATTTTCTCTGGAATTTCTTTCTCTACAGTCGTTTTAACGTCCTCTTCTGGCTCAGGTTCCACTCTTAACATTTCTAGTTTCACAGCCTTATCAAATCCCTTCAACTCTGACCTAATCTGATTCAAATCAAAATCTCTACCTTTCGGTTGTTCCTCTTCACTCTCAGGCTCAGACTTAACCTCTGGAAGAATCTTTCCAAGATTTCTCCTCAACCTCCTTCCTCTCCTTGGTTCTTCAACCGTCTCTTTCTCATCTTCACCTTCACTTGCCTCCATTTTAATTTTTGTCTCAGCCCTTCGTTTCGCCTCTCTGCGATTTCCCTCCTCTTTTTCCTTCGATCTTCCTCTCGTCTGCTCAGATTCAGTATCAGACTCATAAGAATCTGTCTCTTCACTTTCAGAAGCTGCTATAACATCTGTATGGCCCGACATTCTTCTCGTTCTTCTCCTCAATTCAATTCCACTCTCTGCATTTCTGGTCGCTCTACTCAACCTTCCAGTTGCTGGAGTTGCCGGACTTTTAGTTCTTGCACCAAGAAGTGGAGTCGTTGATCTGATCGATCCTTCTTTATCCTTTTCCTTATCTTCCCTCTTCTCTTTCATCATCGACGGAGTTCCTGAAGAAGGTGCGACACTTTGAGCTCTTCTTCGAGTCTGTGATCCAGGAGTTATCAATGCAGCAGTCTTAATCGATTTTCCACTCCCAGAAGAAGATGCTCCAGGAGTTTGAGGACGAGGAGTAGCTTTAGGTCTCTTTACTCTTCCCGGAGTCTGAGTAAAGTTCTGAGCGATTCGAGAGCCGTTAATCCACTCGTCGTATCTCGTATTCCAGCCAGTATAATGTACAAGATAGCTAGGCTCAGTGCCATCTTTTTCCATATCGATGACCTTCGCCTCATAAGTGACCTTGGACTCGTGATTTGGTCCATAATAAACCTTTAGTCTGTCTCCTAATTCAACAGGACCTTTATAAGAAGGCGCATAATCCACGGATTGTTCATCCACTCGCGATTTCTCACCATCTGTATCTTTTCGTTTACGACCTCTTTTTTTCATTTCATCTTCAGTCAAACGTCGTTGTTTTGAAAAAGATTTCTTTTCTGATTCTCTCGAGGACATTCTCGACTCACTAACGTCGGTATTCGGCTTTCCTTTCGTGGCATCGTCTTTGGATTTGGACCTGGTCTTTGTAGTATCTTCCTCCTTCTTTTCTAATTTTTCCTCCTTTTTCTCTTGCTTCTTCGGATCCACTTTCTTCTTTTCAAAAATCTTCTTCTTTTCATCTTTAACTTTTTTATCTTCTTTTTGTTTTCCTCTATTTAAAGTAGAATTAAATCTTGATACCTTTTTTGAATTTTCGCTACTTGAGGATTCTTCTTCTTCAATGTTAACATCACTTTCTTGTCCACTTAAACTTTCAGATTCTTCTTTTTCCTTTTCTTTCTCTTTTTCTCTCTCCTTCTCTCTATCTTTTTCTTTCTCTTTTTCCTTTTCCTTCTCTTTTTCCCTTTCCCTTTCTCTTTCCTTTTCCCTTTCTTTCTCCTTTTCTCGATCTTTTTCTTTCTCTTTCTCACGTTCCTTTTCCCTTTCTTTATCCTTTTCTTTATCTTTCTCCTTTTCTTTTTCCTTCTTTCTCACAGGCTTCGGCTGTTCTTCCTCTTTCACTTCCTTAATTTCCTTCTTAATCTCTCGCTTTTCCTTCTTCTCCTCCTCAACTTTCTTCTCCTTCTCCTCGTCCTCTTTTTCAGACTTAACTTGAGGCGGAATTGGAGTATTTCTATCCTTATCCCTTATTAAACTGCGGCCAGGTCGTTGCTTTCTAACAGTCCCTCTCGGATGATTCACCATAGTACATCCTAACTTTCTATAAAAATCCTCAAAGGAATGTAAGAACTTTTTATAAGCCTGTTTTACCAGGTTATGAGTCGCTGGATTGCTTTGCATGGAAAAACTCAAACGCCGAGTGATAGTCTTCCACTGATTTTGATTCGTGACTCTATTGTAGCCTCCGAGTTTGTAAACAGCTCGGAAAAGTCTATAGAGATCGATGTCCTCCTCTCCAATCATGGGACAATTGTTTATTGGCGTGCCTCGATCATCCATGAATTTATAAAGCTGGGCAACAAAGTGATCCTTTTCCTCTCGTGGTTCATCGTCGGAACTGTCAGAATCAATGTCTCCATCAGAATCGCTATTTCCACTAGAGCCAGAATTTCCAAATAGGGAATCTTTGTCCCAGTGGGGAGGTAATTCATTCTTTTCTAGAAACAGCAACGCTTTTTCAACGGCCACTTTCAGAGCGCTATTTTCTACCTTGTTCACCAAATCTTTCGTAAATTCTGTAGCTTCCTTCTTTGGAACAGTGTAGTATCTCGCATCTTTGAAGGAACGAACTAGGTAATCATCTTTGACTCTAATTCTTACAGTATCTTGAGCCGTTGGTGCAACCACCAATCCTGGAAACCAGTTGTCTTTTTTCTTTTTATCGCCGAGTTCCACGCAGACGACTCTTCCAATTTCTGGTTCGATTTCCAAGCCTTCTTTTCCTTCTCCTCCGATACCAGACTCGTGCGAACCATGTGGTGGGCTGTCTTCATCTTCGCTACTGTCATCTCTGTTAAAAGAAAAACCAAGTGTTACAAGTCGAGTATTAGAAATACGTTCTATTTTATCTTTTGGCTATAGTTACACATTTTGAAATGAAATACGCTACTTACTGAGTTTGTCTGGACCTCCGACCTCGTCTACCGCCAATTACAGGGTTCCCAAAGTGTTCAGGATGCGTTAGGGGGAGCTGGTCTAAAGTTTCACTCTCCGCAAAATGACGTCCACTTTTCAAACAAAGAGCAGTTCTTCTCAAAGTGGTGATATCACCATCGTCAAAAACAACCGTGTACTGACTGCAATCTTGAATCTTAGTGATTGTCGCCTCGACAAAGTCTTTTCGGTCATTGTGCCTGGCATCTACGGAAGCACCTACTCTTAAAGTTCCTTTTATTTGATCATCTGTAACTGTAGCAGTACCCAATCCCTGCTTGTAAGTGACACGACATTTTACAGATCTTACGACCTTCCTGATTTTTGCTTCGCAAAAGGCACCCTTGTACTTCGCGCTTACCTCCGTACCCACAGAAAGATATGGTGGATCGTCTCCCTGTTTAACAAATCAAATTTATTAGCAAAAGTACCAATAAAAATAAAACTTGCATCAGAAAAAAGCTGTCCAAATAAAATCTAAATATTTTTATATTAACCCGCGAGGAAATCTTTCTTGTAAGTATATGAGTTAGTATTAAACAGCTCACTTTACAAAAAAAAAAAAAAAAAAAAAAAGAAAATTAAATTAACACTTCCTCTGCGAATAACTCTTAAAGCAGTTTAAGACTAAAATTTGTCCTCTTACGAAATATTGCATAAGAAAAATAAACATTGACAACGCCTCGAAATTAACAAAAAAAAAAATAACATGAATAAATAATTGAACGACTATCTAAAAATAAACCAAATAAAACATTTAATAGCGACTCCTCTTCCTTTTAAAAAATGCCTTTCGCAAAGAACTTCACTCACAAAATAAAATGGTCAAAATCCCCTTACTGAACATCAATTCTTGCCACACACTTCAGAAAAAGAAAGATCCCCAGACTCCGAACACATCTGGACAACTCAACATCAAAAAACTTTCCTTATCTCTCAAAAATATAACCAAATCCACTCCAAAATTCACCACTATCACAAAAATTCTTCTTTTAAAAAAAACGTGGAAAAAAGTGATAAAATCAGGTCCGAAATTGATTCAGGCATTTTCCCTCGAAAAAAATATCGCCCTCCTTTCGGAGTCGTTTGTGACACTTTCAAATTTTACTCGACCTTTTTCACTTCGGACGTTGTCCTTTTTTAAGATACTTCACTTTCTACTACACAATCATGTAAAAGGGAAAAAATAGGTAAAATAACTGATAAACAAGAGATTCGAATTCTTGTTTTCTTTGAAGCTTGCCAGTTTCCTTTGGCTGTTTACTCACCAACATCTTCTAACGATTCACTGAGTCCATAATATGAAATGTGCCAAATTCAAGCTTCAAGTGAGAAATCCACGAACTGTAACCGATTTTTATTCGGAAATCACTAACTTTTACAGAATGCAAAACATGCAAAATAACCGAGAATGCATTTTAAAGAATATTGAAAACTGTACTTCGCACTATAGTCGTGAGTCGTGACTCGTCAGTCGTCACTCGTTAGTTACTGCTTGTTAGCTGTTGTTAGCTCGTTACCCGTCGTTCCAGCCATGATCCAACTCACTCATGGTTTAGCCATCAGAGGACCCAATTTCGTTCATTTCGCGCATTCTATACCATAAGTCGGAAGCTGCCATTGTTAGGGCAGGTTCGCCATATTATGTTGCAGGTTAGGTTAGGTGCTCGGTTTACTTACTCCAAAAACGCTCAAACAGATCCTGACATACATGAAACCAAATGAAACGAACCCAGCGAACCCATATGAATATGTGTATCATATGAATATTTGTGTATCCGATATGTGGCGGAAGGGCCCTAACAATGGCGGAGCCCATCAGCAAGTGATACCTATTTTCATGCAAGGTCAAACCAAAGTCAAACTCTGTTACAGAGCTTCTTACGGATATCAAGTGAAACTTTTATAACCTCAAATTGCCTCAAATTTTGAGAACATGACTACATGACTGAACATGACCAAACATGACCGAACTGACAGTTGCTGGCGTGAAATGTGTAATGTTTTTTAAAATTAAAATCATATAATTGATTTGGCAATGATTACTTAAGATAGTTTTATTAACTTCGATCCATTTCGTGAATTTTGATAAACTGACAGCCAGCAAAGATATGCTGGTATACGTATACGTTGGTATACGTAAACAAGTGCTCCGATCGAATTACATTTAATCAGGTGATTTGTGTTTACTTGTATAAGCTTCAAAGTTCATTCATTGTATTTCTCAATAAAAAATAGCCTTTTACTCTTACGTAATCGATTTTTAATTTACCATTTGACTTCTTTGAATAATTTAATATTGTTAATCGGGGCATGTCCCAGGAAATCGGGACGTTTTGTAACCCTACCTTATTTTAAAATACAATTATAAAAAAATTCAAAAATAAATAAAATAGCGTCATAAATAGGGTGTGCAAAGACTGATTTTTATTAAAAATTAGCAATACAAAATATGATTCATTCAAATGCATCTTTGCTTCATTTCATCAATTATCAGCGTTATTTCCAAACAAACAATAATAAATCAATACAGATCATATCTGCAGTTTATCAAAATATTACATCATATATAATATATCATATAAAAATATCATGCTGCACTATTATAAAACGTATACCGCTGCTCAGATATTATAACTATTATTACATATTATATTGCTAGTTGCACCTAGATGGGCGGGTACGTCCCTTGATTATTATCGTATAATTAATCGCTAATTGTACAAAAACACATAAAGTACATATAAATTAGTATATATCTCGACTCTTAAATCTGATAACAATATTCATTCCTTTAAGTAAACGTTATCGCTGGAATGTTATTTATAATACAAATATTCAGAATGCCGGCTTCCGGGCGCTGCAACATAATTCATTATTATTCATACAATGGTCTATACCATAAACCGACTTTGGAACTCGCTTTTTTTTACATCGCTTTACGTTTTTAACGCAGACGGAAATATTACGTGGTCACGGATAAATGAGACGAACTGATTAAATCATCAACGCCCATTTCAATTACGGAATACTTTATGTGATAAATTTTTACCAACGAAGAAGAAACGAAATTCTTATACACTTAATCCAAAAGCTCTACAACAAATTTTTAGTTCTATCTTCTATTGTTTAAATATTTAGCGAGTTGACATAAGATTCGCTTTTACTACTAAGGGTGTAAAAAGCAATTAAGTAATTAATCAGGAAGCTCTAATAGAAGCCTGTCCGGTCAGTCTGATTACGATTGCGTTCTATCGGACGCAGTTTTATTATCTAATGTACTTAATTTACCAACCTTTGCTTCTTTACTTTTGTATTACATAAAAGATTTTTATTTCCTTATAGGAATATTTCTGTGAAAAAATTCTTGTAAGAGGCGTTAACAGGAGTCGACAAAAATATATGAATTGGTTTTTTTTATACGATTTTATTTCACTCACATTAGCTTTCATGCATTTATATCCGAAATTAAATTACAGAAACTATTCGTTTTTACAGTTTTATAAAATATTTTCTAAAAAGTTTTGGAATTTTAAAACTAAGCAAGTATGTAAACTAAAGAAAATGAAGAGAACTAAACCCGAATATAAATTGCATATAAAAACTTTATATGGTTTTTATTACTGACGTGGTAGTGAATACAAGTCGATAAAAAGATTATGCAAATATCATTATTTTTTCGACTCCATCCAAACTTCATTAAAGGAAATAATCAATCTGGGTTTTTCTCTTGGAAATATAAATTACAAATCATCTCTCTCTGAGGGGCTAAAAATAGAGAAAGGGACTCGCATTTTCATCAAGATTTCATCGATTTTAAATCGACATCAGTTTTGTAAATTGAATACTGTGCTTTCTTTAAATTTGCATTTGTATGTATGTAATTCGAAAGATGGCAGCGCACCGATTGCTGCTGTATTTTTCTGATAAAGAGAGAGGTATGTCATGTTATTTGCCAGTCGCAAAAAATGTCAGAAGGGGAACATTAGGGAAAAGAGAAACCGAATCCAATAACCACGTAGTTTTGAATCGAAGGGCTTGATAATTTTCCCTATAGCCCAATTATTATCGTTGCAAACATCACTAGGATGTAATTAATATCGTACTGTTAGCCAAGATTCGTACAGGCTTAGTTCGAATTTATCACTTGCACCTTTTCGCAAACGTTTCTCCTACAAGTAAATCACTAACATACGCTTACTTTATACGATATAATAGGAACATTAAGAATTTTCATTCGCATCCTACCTAAGACAATTTGCAACGAACCAAGAATGCGATGCTGAAATCTTTTATCCTCGCATGCAAACAAAAAAAAATAAAAAAAATAAAAAAAATTGGGAACAGATCTCTGCATCGATTCAAGTGCTTAAGGAAAATTATTTCGAGAAATTTTCCTTTACTTAAATTTACGTTACTCACTGCAAAATCAATTGTTTTTATTTCACGTGTTTTGCGCTTCACGAATATGTCCGAAATATCCTCTTGCCTCGTTGCAATATTTCCTATGGAAAAATATCAAGTAAAATACACAGAATCTGATTAGAAATATTAAATTTTTTGTTCCAGTGTCGTAATTTCTTTTCCATGGATTACTGTGCATTTGTAAATCACACTTCCAACAGGCTATTGTTTTATCATTCTTCATTCATCGCTTCTAGTTCGTTCATCATCGTTTCTAATGGACGAATAGGAGCGTAGAATGAATTCTTTCATGCTTTACGTATGTACTTATTCAACAAATAAATCACTACCGAACTAGCAACAAAGATAACATCAGTAGACTTATACACAGGCACATTTTTAATTACTTAGCACGCGACTCGGCTATTTTATATAACAAGAATAATTTAGCTTAAAACTTAATAAGTTTAGTCAACCATTTTTAGCGGTAAAATCGTTCGCTAGGCACTTAAAAGCTCGCGCAGAGTATGTCTCATCGGACTTTCAATTCTGAGGCAACTACCGATTGTAAGATTTCGCTTATTATTAGGAGTAATATTCAATCTATAAAATAAATATTCCTTAATATTTTTTCAATTAAGGAATATTGTTTTTATATAATTTAAAAATCTCCAAATATTTGGATCTAATTATCTTGTAAAAATTAAGGATTGAAAAGAAAAATATAAGTTTCAGATCCCAACAAGACATTTACCAAAATTCTCATTCTCCTCATAAACTTGAAAAGGTTTTGGGAAAAATTGAATTTAAGAAACAACTCATTAGAGACCAAAAAGCTTATTGAAAAAAAATTCCCTGAACTTTTATAAATTTAAAAAGTGTAAGCTTCTGTTTCTATAAAATTTGATTAAAAAATAATTTGATTAGCGAATTATCTTACGATCGATGTCACTGCAGTGACGTTTACGTGAGCGTTATGTTACCTAACGCAATGCAAATGCCAAAAAAAAAAAAAGAAAAAAAAAGTTTTTAAAACCAAAATAATTTATAACGCGCGAAAATTTCTGCTTGCGTAAAAAATAATGCATTATTTTCACGCGATTCGTATGACTCATAAAAGAAACTACTTGGTCTCTGATTAATTTGGTATGGCCGTCGAACAATGTACGGCTCATGTTGAAACTGCTTTTTTTCTCCACTTGGCTACGAGCTTCAGGGCTTTCGTTAAAAATGTGCTGAAATTATCGCGTCTCTCGATTAATTGCGATCAATTTTTTCTATCACGGTGCGAAAACAACAATTCTTTTCTTTACTTATACTGTCCGTTGATCGGTCTGCACTTAGCGTTTACATCTTTTATAAATACTTTAATGTAACTTTTTATGTAAAACTCGAAAACGTGACGACTGTAAAAGTCAATCTTTATTTTAAAAACCGATTAACTCGGTTTTTATTGTAAATTAATCATTTCTTTTAGTTAATTCGTTTCTAAAGTGTCACTTAAACTTGAATAGTCAAGATTAGTATTACAATATTATACTATTGAATATATTATAACTGAAAATTCGTTAAATTGATAATTGGCTGAAAAATGCTAAAAACAAAGAGTTAATAATTAATCACTTTATAACAATTTTTAGGAACTCAGCGAGTCGTTACTCACGAAAGTCAATAGAAAAATCGGTCAACGTTTTCGAGCTTAGTCTTTATAAATTATACATAGAATAAGAAGTTGATACCTCGCTGAATGCATTTGCCAACGGGACCCTCCTCGCCCATCTTTTCAAGTACGAAGCTTAGTCTCCAACGTTTATCGCTTGAGGAGAAAACTACCTATTTAAATAGATTTTTTTTTCGCTTTTTTTCAAAAAATATTTTTTACCCGACGCCTTAACATATCTTTCCTCATCACAGACAAAGACGACACATATTTGGTCGATTGATACGACATCGTACCTACCTAATTAAAGTACAAGAGTCTATATCGTTTTTTCAAGTTTCGCTTTCTCTAGAATCCTATCTTTCTTTTCATGAAATTATGGAATTCATCCTGTTTAAAAAATTTTCACGAGTGGCGAAATCAATTGACTCATGTTAACTTGACTTCTCTAATATCTAATCGACCCGCAAGAAGACGTAAAACGTAACAGAGAAAAAGTGAAACATTTTCCTTAAACCTAAAGTTGGAGCACGGGTGTTTAGTAAAAACAAGCCAAAAAAAAAAGAGAAAAAAAAAATAAACGATGTGCTTAAAAAAAACAGTCTTTACCGTCCCGACTCCCAAATTACGAAAGTATCATGCATTTTTTCTCCGTTAGGCACCGTTTTCCGTACCCTAACTACAACTTTCCGATAGATTAAGTTTCCACAAGAGAAACTATCTCCGGCAGTGCTTTCAAAAGCACAGTGAATACACAAATTAGATCTAAATCACCATTTTGTATCGAGGTTGCTCTTGATGGAGGATGAAGAACTCGTGGAAGAACTTATTTTCCGTTCTGCTCCTGGAGCAGCGCTGCCAGAGAAGGGACTAGATCTTTTGTTAAGTTCTGTGATCATCAAGACCATCTTACGTCTTGCGCCCCAAGCACTAACTCCGAGCTCGATAAGGTCCTTATCCGTTAACGATGGGAAAGTAGCCATATCAATTTCTTGACGTTGGAAAAGGTCTGAAGAAGAAAAAATTTTAATTTAAAGACATTGTTCTAAAATTTTACTTAAAAAAAAAACAATTCATTTAAACATATAATTAAATAAAGTCTTTTACTCACGATTGTATTTCTCCAGACCCAAGCTAGTTAACAGACTGGGTAAGTCGCTATATTTATGACAAGTAATCTTCTTAATTTGTCCCGAGGGTGTGTGATCCATATAATTGGAAGCCATCCCAAGCTGGTTAGCGTGTTCTGTGCTCGATCCAATGCCAAAATCCATCGCAGTATTAAAAACAGGAGTAGTTGGCTCCTTCCACAAATCCGACGGATGACTCGGCGATTCCTGAAGCAAAAGTTAATAAGCGTCAATAAAATTTACAATTACAATTTATTAACTATTTTCTTTAGACTTTTTAATTTAATTCACAAGGTTTAATGCTTCGTTTCAATAATCACTTCTTTAAACAAGTTCTTCTATAATTATTCATGAGTCTATAAAAAATTATACAAGTTTAAGACAAGCAAACAGTTTCTTTTACACATGTTCAGAAATTTTATACCTGGAAATTTAATCATCTAATTCTTTATCAGATTTTTGTTGTTCTTACCTTAGTAGCTTCACCTCCTGGTGTCAAAGGTGTGCTTCGACTAAGGCCGTAGCCTGACCAAGCAGAATTGGGGACTCGGTACTCGGTAGGACTTGGCTTAGCTTGCATTACTTTCACTGCAAGCAATTTTTTCTGTTCATAGTCGAATGGCGTGAGATTCTGTTGCACCATTTCCAAAGATTTCTTCTCGCATCCTGGTGCTCGACGATCGTTGACAGTCAGATCTGATAGCAACAAACTTGAAAGATCTGAAAGCAAATTAAGAAATTTCATTTCATTGTAATTACAGTATAATTTCGTGGTTAGCTAATTAAAGACAAAAAGTTGAAAAACATACATACCTAAATTAGAAGAAGTCGAGTCCGCAGGGTTTACTGGAGAAGAGTTACGAGGGCTAATGGCAGGACTAGAGAGAGAGCTGGAGGCACTGCTCAGCGAAGAGTAGGCTGGAAATTAACAACATAATTAGTTCATCCCACCGTGTCACGATGGATAATAATTAAGCGATATTGGAACTTTTTCAAAACATAACTTAATAACAGCAATTTATTCTTAATTACTTTCAAGTCAGCTTATTTCCCACATTTGATATTCTATTTATAAAAGCCTAAGTAGGTTACAATATAAAAGAGACTAGAACTTTTTCTAAAGCTATTCTGCACAATTTTGGCTGAGGGCCAATGAAGCTCAGATCAGAGAACTGATTTATTCTACAACCGGAGAGAGTCAAAATAACTTTTTAGGAGAGAAACGGTCCAAAAGTAACACAGATTATAAAGTACATAAAAGAAGAATTCATTGCTCGATTTAGATACTGAAATCAATCTTGACTTACCACTACCTCCCTTATCAGAAAGAGAGTTTGCGTTCAGACTTAAGTTGCTCATGTTGGGGAAAATTCCGGGCATGTTGGGATGAACTTGATTCATTCCAGGCATATTCTGGCCGGAAATTGCGTGAGGGTGAGACATTATACTTCCGGCCATCATCTGCTGTGTTGTCAGTAGGTGATTCAAGTGAGACACCATATACGGATTATGATGAACTGGAAGTGGAGAAAACATAGATGGCATTGTTGAAAGACCCCAGTGTGGAGAAAGACTCAGGGGACTTGGCGAGTGCATCATCGGAGACATGCAGTATGGAGGGTTCTGTGTGTTCACTGTCAACATATTCGAAAAGTTGTCCTGTCCTCCACTCATCATGTTGTTGAACGCACCTAGACACAAAATTAAAATTTTTGATTATTTTTTAATTTTGAATATTTTTTAGTAAAAGTAGAGCCTTTAAAATTATTAATATAATTATAACTTTAAATTTAAAAAGCAAAAAAAAACCTGAAATATTACAAATCTTTAACTGAAAAACACTCACTAGGACTGTTGTTATTTGTTCCCTGGAAAACGCTTCCAGCATTTGGAACGTGATAAGACGCTGGGATTTCTGCGCGAACCCGAGGTTCCTCCAGTCCAAGAAGTTGTTTCCTTGCCTCGTAAATGTTAGTAGCGTTTCTTTCGATTCCCTTGATGATTACGGAAAGCGTGCTCTGTTTAGGTTTATGTCGAACGTTTATGAACACATCTAAAGATTGCATCAACTGAGAAATATTATCAGAATCAATTGGGGAAACGGAATCCTCGGAAAGATCGAACATTAGGACTAGAGGCAGAGAACCCTGGAAAACACAGAAACAAAAATAACATTAGTCAAGAAAACAGAATTTATAAACTAAAATTATTCATCGAATTGAGAAACCTAGAAATTTTGGATAAACCTTCCTCTCTCAAATAAATTGATTATAGAATATGGGGAATTTGGCAGTCTAAGAATTAAATTAATTTCATGAATCCTTCCGCTTAGCGAGTTTAGATTTAGAATTAGAAAGTTTTCATTAAGAGAATTAAATCTCGGAATATTCGTAGTGTCTCACGAGCCAAGAAATAACTTGAAGTATCATAATTCTTGAGTAATTGATTGTCAGCGATTTGAGACATCGTCATCAAGGTGTTTGAAAGACGGAAAGACAAATACGTTCTGCTTAGCAGATGTAGTTGAAAGAGTAAACTGTATTAGATGAGCTTGGACGGCCTTGTATTAAGAATATCTCCGACTGACTAGAAGAGGTCAAGAAATAAATGACTTGACGCTATTTTTAAGCAAACAGGTTTGTAATCATGTCGACGGAAACGCGCGTTTGCTGCCCTTAACCTTCTCAACTATCAACGTCAATTTACCTTTTCAATTTCCATAATGCAATCGCACCCACCTATCGGAAATATTGAAACGTCTTGAATTTATAATGATTAACTATCAGACGAAGCACAAAAACAAAATTAGGTTCGCAAATTTTTCCTGAATATTAAATAATTTATAAAATAAAAATCTATTTTCTCCCCTATTATTGAAATAATTGAGATTTTTTACAGAAATTAATAAATGTCGATAAAAAAAATATTTTTCTGTACTGTATTTTTCAACTCAGTATCAGTTGTGCAGTAAATCATTTACAAGTGATGCATTAACGATGAGACAAAATTACAAATACATAAGACTCTAATACTTAGTACAAATATTTTCCGTTTACAATGTTGTGGAAAGATAATGAATTATCTGTCTTATCTGTCCATGATAGAATTACGCACGTTTGAAAATAATAACGATTACAATTTTCATTTCTACACTAAGATTAACTTGCTGAGAAAAATTAAATACTGATTCTATTCTTTAATTATTATTAGACTTTCTCGTAAAGCTGATCTCGAGAAAGTACCAAGAGAATGTTGACCACCGGCTAGAACCAGAATTTAAAATTCCACTTGATGATGTAATGTTCGCATAAGCGACATATTTAAGGATCAGACTGCTGAGTCGACCTGAGTCAATAAAATCGTTAAAAAAAATTCTAGACTTTTCAGATGTATCCGACCTTTAAAGATTGAGCTGAAGTTACCATCGTTCTTCAAATTAGGTTTTTATCCTACTCGTATTTAGTTTTACCGTACTTTATTCTGAATTGTGCAAAATTTGATCTTTGATCACAGAATACTTTAGACTGTCGAGTTTTTTAATGGTGCATAACTGTACTTAAATTACGCTTGCCGAGGAAGATCGAAACCACACTTAATTAGATGTTCATCACTCACCACTAATTGTTGGCGAGCTAAGTAAACATTATGGATTGACCCAGTGATAGTAACGTTGCTTTTCTTCAGACTCGGAATATTCGGGTCACCGGCATCAGGAAACATGATTTGCGTAGCGGTACGCTGCATAATCATCTTCAAGTTACTGCTTTGCTTTCCGAGCACGATGCTGTGATGTTGAGGAGAGATCTCCATGGACATTTGTACTTGGATTTGACTCTGTAACAAATAAATATACTAAAATATGTAAATCCAAACTTATTGTTAATGAGAATTGTTCCCCAAAGATTTGCAGATCTTCAGAAAATCTATCGTTCTCAGAGAAATAAAAGCAAAAGGAGAGCAGAAATCATAATCCTTATTTTATGTTAGTGTTGCGCCTAAAAGGACATGCAAAGAGTGGATGAAATCATTACTTACAGCTAAGTTCTCGCACATGTAGTGAATCAGCAGAACGGTGGCCTCCTTCACTTGAGAGACCTCCCATTCACATCCCTTCACAACTACAAGAGTAGCATGTAACTTTGGCCGAGTGCGAAACATGACTTGAACATTGTACTGTTCCTGAATCTTTACCACGTAAGGCGACGTGGAGTCTGGCATCACTTGTGACGCACCCATAATCGGCAACTCGAATGAGAAGATCAAGGGAGTCAAATTCTGAAAAAAAAAAAAAAAGAAGAAAACAAATTAACAGATTTCAATTCGTTCCAAAAGCAGGATTATATTTTTAACTACTCTCCACAAAATAGAGTATCTAATAATTTTCGTCCACCAAATTACCGGTTCTAAATTTCTAATTTTCTTCTAATAAAAGAATCAACAGATTTTAAAAGATTTCAATAGATTTGTAAGAATTTCAAAAGATTTTCAAATCCTGGTTATTTCGTGATTTTTCCGATTAGTAGACACCCTCTCAAAAGATTTTATTTTCGGGGCCGTTCCTAAGTTATATATGAGAAAAAAGATTTTACATTTGTCTAAACTTTAATTGAGAATACAAAAATATTTGAACAAAAATTAAAATAAAAACCATCTATTTTAAGAACCTATGGTTACTCTAGATAATTTTTCCGCGTATTTACAAAGACAATATAGGGAAAACTTTAAGGATGATCTTTAAGCAGACTCGTAGAGGAAAATCTTGAGAACTCTTGACGTGAAATGTCACGTGAGGCCCACGTAAAGAAGATTATTGAATTAAAAATATGAAATACTGTTCTACTGTTTCTTAAATACAAATTTGATGCCTTTTACATTCAAGTTAATCAAACTTCCTCACTCATTATAAACTGATAAAGATATAAAAGATAATACACAATTTTCCACTTCAGTTAATTTTGTCTCCATAAAGTGAATAATCAGCATCTTTATAATTAAAAGTTTACTGAAACTGTAGCCGAAAGCGAAATACGATGACGAATTGTATATGCAATGGAAATAGTTGGCACGAGTCAAATGGTCAAATGAGTGCTTTATTGTCGAATGATCAACGTTTTACTTATTTCACGTGTGAATAGAAAGCAATCTGTGCGCGACATACAAAGTTGAAAAAAATAACTTTGAAAAATGCGGGAACCAAAATATTCGTCTCATGCCACTTGTGTCAGAATTTATTTTTGTCTCTGAAACAATAACTGATGTTTATTTCTGATATCTTTCTCCCTCGAACATTAAATTAACTTCCTACTTTACAAAGCAACAAATTGTAGGGAATATCAAATAATCCAAAATAATTAAAGAGAATATAAAGAAACCATGAGTTTAAAAAAAAATTACCCTGACTCGTGCACGAGCTCGCTCAACGCCTTCCAGTTCTCCAGCAATAGAAACTTGATTGCTCTTTTCTTGATGATTGCTGCGATTGCTGTCCGGAAAATGAATGTGGCAACTTGTTTCCTCCATCACGCGCTTTATCGTCAAGCCGCCCTTGCCAATAATGTGTGAATGATCCGTGTAGCTAACGTCAAGCTTCATGGTTACTCTGTTGCTTTGCTAAAGTTAACAAAAATAACATACAATCATCTTAATAAAGATCATTGACAAAAAAGAAGCATTTTCGTTGATTTAGTATACTTTCAGGAAAAAAAAATAAAATCGGATAATTTTAAAAAATATTGTGCGAGCACTTTAATATTATTAAGGAAAAAATTCCCGAGAAGATTTTTCTCAGTTCTTGGTTTTAACTATTTTTATACTGTTTATCACACTCTTCGGATTTATGATCTAAAAAAAGAAGAATTAAGATAATAAAAAGATAAAGTCTTGTTTTTTGCTAACCATAAAATCAAAGTATTGCTCGATAATCCGCAAAGCAGTATTTTCCAACGTATCTTGACTCAAAAATATTGGATAAAAGAGTTCAGGCTCTTATCGCAAAAAAAGCTCGTGCATCAAAGATGCGTGCTTATCTTTTGCATTATACATTATCTTTGTGACACTATATATATTTTTATCTCGAGCTGACATAATATTGAAAGGATAAAAAAAACCTAGCTCTAAATAAAACGGTGTCTTCAAAACTCGTCTAATCTTCTTTATTTATATCGAAGCATTTTTTAAATCTCTAATTAAAATCCGTTAATTTTATTAACTTAAAAAGTCAGTGACACTTGAACCACTTCACGTGGTAGCGATAAAAATCTTGCGTGTTCAATATGCAAAATTTGAAATGCCAAATCGAATCCGATGGAAATGAACTTTACAAAGAGCTGAATAGTAAAATGATAAAACTTGTCAAAATGATGTAACTTTGTTTATATTTGAATAAATTAATTCGAGAAAATTAAATTTCTTTGCGAGATCGTTTTCGAGACATTTTGTAACACTATCGCTCATTATTCAGTGCTTTACTTCTCTCCATCTCTTGAGCTGGACTCTGTTCATTCTATTTTTATATAACGTTTTCCAAATTCTTCGGTTTGCAATTGAATTCAGTTGAATATATCTGTTGTGTATTAGAATTAAAATTTGTAAAATATACGTAAAATTACCCGGGTGTCCAAAAGTTGCATGATTTTCTCTTTGGCAGCTCGCACATCATCCAAACGCCCTGCCACTTTTATGTGGGGATCTGTAACATAAATTGAAAATTATAAATTAATTTATCGCACAGAGCAAAATAAACGAAACCGCAATTGCATGATCTATTAATTCACTTTTTCTTATTTCTGCCTACTTTCATTTTTACCTTCTTCATGCATGACAGAGTTTTCTGTCCCAGTTTTTCAAACTATAAGTGCAGCGCATTTTTCAATGGCAATTTCTGGCTACTTGAATTAATCTATTTTAATCTGCAATCGCTAATCGCCTGTTGTAATCATTATTAACCATAAATAGTTCTCTTATTATCAGAACATTATAAATCACCGAATACAGTAATCGCTGTAATAAAAAACAAGATATGGAATATTTTGTGCATTCTTTCGCAACTAGTTGAAAGGAGCAAGGAACCTGTATCATTTTTACCGATTAATCAAAGATAATAATCGATTAAGTAACATGCACTTGATAAAGAACCTTTAGTTGTAATTCAATAGAATAAAAAGACACACTATCTTTAGTTTACAGAAAGTTTTGGGCTCATTTTAAGCAGAATTTTCATAGGTTTTTAACTTACTCGAAAGAAAAAATATAATTTTTGATGTAATTAAAGTCAAGAGAACTTAAACGATCATCGAAAACCAGGTGTATTCAAACCTTAAGCCTGTACTGTATATTATAACAACTAATTCTTTATTGATGTTTGCCAACTTAGGCAAACATAAAAATTACGTTTTTCACGTATCCATTAACAAATTGGTGCTAAGATTATATAGTTTTTAACGTTACATAAACACAAAATAGCTTACTTACAGTCTAATAAAAAATAATTGCTTAAAATAGTAAACGTCAATAATAGTCTTGCGTAAGAGATATTATTTTATTTTTCCGTTCACGTAATTTAAAGCATCATTTCCGAAATTGCAGGGGGTGTATTTAAATCTTCTATTAGAAAAGAAATAGCCAATGCAACGCGAGTTATGCAAATTTAGCAGAATAATACATGAATCTGGGTATAAGAGATTTACCATTTACAATTTATACACTTTACACCTTACACAACGTATCTCACGTCGCTGTAAGATTCCTTTGTACATAATGACAAATTGAAACTGTATCGGATCGTTCGGCATAGAAATTGCTTAATTCGCTTTGCGATTTTATGTATGCAATGTCGCTATGTGTTAAATCTGCAGGTAACCGTGACGTTGACTCTGAAGCTTTCCAAGAATTACTAACCGTAACTTGTGCACATTTTCTTATGTAAAATAATAGTAGTAGGAATCCTACATTCTATATTTTACATCGTTTACTTGTGTAATGCACTCTGTAAAAGGAATTAATAAGTCACACTTTTATTTCACAGCAAGTTTCACGTACTTGACATAATTTTCCTTATTTTAGGCTTGCTCAAATTGTGTCTGATCCAGGCTTAAATTAATAATATTAATATTATTATTTCAAACGTCCTTTCTGTGTCTTATGGTTTATCATTCACCAAACTTTCCACGCACCTTGGTCGATGGCGTAGGTGTTGAAGGGGATGGAAAATTTCGAGTACAACTCGCCTAAAATAGTTCTTTAGAAAAGAATCGTAAAGACACTCGACCTGGGCCCAATTAGAATTAGAACATGCGTGTTCTGAAAGTAGGCTGAAGAAGAACTATGCCAAAATCAATGTCATTTATTAAAAGCCATGTTTCATACTCGGTCAAGGCTATAATTATAATTTCTTCTATTATTAGAAGCCTCTTGCCTGTAAAAAGAAGAGTACCATATTAATGAACTTCTCCTCTTTTATGAATTAATTTTTTTTTCTCACGTCACCATGGTCTGGAGGTCAATGACAGATGTAGACGTGACTTCATTAATGTAGGCACGCAACTTATCTTGTTTTTTGATGTCCGTGAAAAAAAGAAAGGACACGGCGATTTTACAAAAACAAGAATAAATTTGATGTCTGAACAGGAAAACTATGAATGCATTGATAAACTAATTGGACTAAACTTTATGACGTTTCAGACGGCCTAATACAAAAAGATACTAGATTTAGTTAAAATTTTGTCTAACAAATGTACCACTTGTATATTTTTTGTTATCTCTTAAAGGAGGTTTCTATCTTGTTTCTATTTTTCAACAATATAAACAAAAAAATTCAGAATAGAAGTCTGAAAGTTTAGTCGAATAATAAATAAGTATTTTTAGAACACACAAGTGCGAATTAAATGATTAGTTTTATTTCATTATCGAACGTGTAACATTAGACCTTGTTATTTTGCCACACAATTCCGAACTGTTATTACCTATTATGTGATACGGCTTGGAACATTCCACCACATCACGCAATGTTTTTATCACTATACTTTTAAGCAAAGTACATTTATGATTTTTCAAATCAGCTCGTCAAATGCATGACTGACAAATGTGATATTCGAGAAATAAAAGGCACTCTACACGATATTGTAGTTACGACATTACTTATTTCAAGAACAGAACTTCCCCTCCATGCATAGTAAAAGGGATCTAAATCGATCCCTCAAGAAGGATTTCTGTTTCTGACAAGATTATTCCCAAAGACTGCGCTTTTATGAATTATTGAACGTAGCTATGTCAGATAAGAATAAGTCATATCCTTCTGTTTCAGACACTGTATTGCCAACCTGTGACGTAAACCACTGGGGAGAAATATACATTCAATAATGAATTGTGTATAAACTCGATTGCAATGCTGTAATCTGAAATCGAAAGATGTTTCAGCACTTTTGCACACAGTTTTGTAACATAAAGAGGAAAACACCTTTGAACTTTAACCAACGATCCTTAAATTATCGGGAGTGGATGAATTAATCATAAACTTTCTGAAATGAAAAAAAGTTGCAGACTCTAAAAAATATTTCCATAGAAAGCGAATTATTTTCTTTTTCGAGAACACTCTTTTTTTTTTATCAAAGTTAATTAAATTTCCGATGTGGGAGCGAGACGATTAAACTAGGCAATCTTTATTCTCATCTGACCGAAATCAGCTGATATTACGTGACCTACAGGCAAACTCCTTCGAGCGGAATTTTACTAACCCAATATTGTAGTCTACTTAACTCTAATGAAAGCTTTAATTTAATCTGGATTCATTTTCCTCTTGGGATAAGTTCTATCCATTTAAAAATCCTCGAATTCTTCTTCCAGAATCTTCCAAAATACCCTAAATTTAATTATTCAATTTTGTGGACACAATATTACATATTCTACATTTTAAATCATTTTTTAGTGTATTCAAATTCTGTGTTTGGGAGTTTAACATTGAGGTATTGCTATTAATAATAAGTAATAGAATCAACGTCCAATATAAAACTGATGACTCAGGTATTATCTTCAGCAAAATAAAAGAAAGGAAAATATATAGCGATGACAATAAATCAAGATATGATATTTCGTACGAATTATTTTTAAATTACAAGGGAAAACTGGAAATATATAGTTTTTATTTTCTCCAACTGATATTGGCTGATTAAAAAAAGTCGAACTAGTCAGAAGAATGAGCTTCAAACCGGAAATAAACGAGGGTTGCACTTTTGCAAATAGAAAGCTTGTGTTGAGGCTAAAATTAACGACAAAAAATCTCCACTTAAATCGGAATAATCCGTAAACTTTTGTGTCAAGCGGAAAATATGAATCACCAAAAATTTTCCATAAAGCTGAGAGTGGGAAGCGCCGAGTAAAAGGTTAGTGCAACCAACTGTCGTTGGGCATTGCGTACGTATGAGGAATATGGCACGTGCGTATCTATTGACAGTGATATTCTCGTTACAATGATCGCCTTCTGTCAGTATCAGCTTCACTCCCCCTTTTCTCATTTTGCGCAAAATCAATTGTTTATCTTTTCAACTCTTCACATTGACACTTTCTGCCCTGCAAATGAAAATAGCCGTTTACTACAATTCGGATAAGACACCTGTCATTTTTTTGTATCTAAAACAAAATTCATAAATTCTATAAATTCATAAAAGCTCGTCTTTCTAGTTAGGTTCATGACAGTTGGTACCGAAATTTAAGACAATTGAAGTGAATTCATCTGCATTCACTGATTTCAGGAGATTTCTGTAGTCACCTCAAGTAATTTTAAATTATTTTTAGTGAAGAAGAATTCAATGACTTCAAGAGATTTCAAGGAATTTCAGAAAAATTCAAATAACTACAAATCTAGTGATTTTTCGAAAAAATAAAACTTCGGGAAAATCGGATTTCGGACAAATGGATATCGACTATCCCCCTCGATTTTTCATGCCCATTTAAACCTGAGACACAGCAAGTTGTATGAATTCCGTAATCGACTGTTATTTGTATTTTGCAATCACTTCTGATCGTTAGCGCAAGGCTTGATCGTAATCTTCAGATAATAAGCAATCGATTGTCTCTTGAATGGAAATTTAGGACTTTCTTATCCAATTTAATGCGAAATTTAGTTAGAAGTTTAGGATCCAATATTAAGATATCACATTTTTAGATTTACAGACCAAATACGATTAGTTATGAAACAGAAAAAATAACAGGAAGTTTTCTGAGATTGGTTGAAGGTCTCGTCACGAGTAGAAAAAAACTCAATTGTTTTGCTCTAGTCACCTGGAAACGATATTTCTCTTCCCTGGTATATCGTAATGATGAAAAATAACTATAATCTTTGTTAGTTTAATATTCATCTTCACATTAGATTTCCAGTTTAAATAGTTATCACGGCATAATATGCTCCACATTACTGATGTCTGTGAGAATGATTGGTTGACAACATCAAAGATTCGATTGACGCGATCGCGAGCTATAAACTTATACTTGCACGTTGAATGTTTCTGGAATAAATTGAAACTGGGTAAAAAGGATAAAAAGGGTAATTCTTTACAAAAGAGGAAAAAGACGGAAATAACAGTAGATATCAAAATAGAAAATTCCAATGTACGGAATTAACTTTGCAGTGAATTACGACACAAATTCTAATATTTAAACTTTTAACAGAATATTCTTGAATTGTTGAAATATTTCTAAATCTTTGTTTAAAAGAAGCGAATCCGTTGAGTAGATTTTATCGCAAATGACTTTTAATTTTAGAGAGTGTTTTTCCATCATTGATGAATCTCTTTGTTTAATTATTGTTTACTGAGTCTATGTGGAAAAGTAACGCTTTTTATAGTAAGGATCAAGGAGAAAAAAGGATTTGTTTTAATGGGCAAGCTGAGCATGGAATATTTTTCTAATCACCCAACTAATTCGAAATAATTTCCAAATAGCATCCTTATTATTCCATAAAAATCTCTCGTCAATAGTTTTAATTAAAACCAACCATTAATATCGTTCAATTTAAACTCAAGCTGTAAAAAACTTAATAAGCTGCTAAGTTGATAATATATGTAAGCTGTCGCTTTCAGTACTTTTCTATGGAAACAGCCACGAATCAAATGGGCCAAGCCTATTCGTTTGCATTAGTCAGACGAAATACACACTTTTTTTATAAGTGACGGTAAACAATTGTTTAAGATGAATTTTCTTCTTTCCAAACGGAAACTTTTACCTCCAACGTAAAAATAAGATTTAGCAAATTTTAATGTTTATCTTTAACTCGTGGATATTGTCATTAAATCCAGCCTTCGAACACGTGCTGCCTTTTGGAATGAGTAAAGTGCATGTATTGTATTCGTTATCTTCGCAAGTTTTTTTTTGCTTAATTTATGCGACCCACGACCCACGAACGTGCAGAAGCATTAACGTTTTTCAAGTTCGGTAAACCACCAAATATAATAATTAAATGACGCATAATTCAGATTCGTAATTAGTGTCTCAAACAGGGCGTAAATTTGCAAACTTTAAAGCTTGTATTCCGGTCAACAATGATTTTCGGATATTTACTGGGTCACTAACTCGCTAGATTTATTTGGGTTACTACGGAACCCGCGTTTACGTAGATATAAGTTTCATTGGCCATTAATAATAAAAACTCTTCACGGTCTCTCAACCATAGTCGTCTAGCCTATTTTGTTAACTCTCCAAGGTGTAAGATTGAAGTTCACGTCCTACTTTTAAGGGGATCACGTACATTTGCTGAAATTTTGAATTCCCGAAACTATAAAATTCGTAAAATTTGAAATTCCCGAAAATGAAACTCTGGAAGTTGAAATTTCCGAAATTGAATTGCATTCAATTTCTGGACTTTTCAATTTCGGGAATATTATCTTCGGAAACGTAAAATTGCAATAACTTTCACTTTCGGGAATTTTAAATTTCGGAATTATTATTTTCCAATAATAAATTTTGTAAAATTCTCACCTTTTTTCGACTTTGCACCGATCTTGAGACGGGAAGGCCATGTGACGAAGGTATTCGTTTCTTCCATAACCTGGAACAATTAAAAAGCATTAGTTGCGGGCTGATAACTACAATATTATCAATTTTAGAGACAGTCAATATTCCTCTAAAACGCGTCACTGCTAACATGACACAAACATGCCTCAGAAGTTGATAAGGCACATGAATTTGCAATCTATATAAATTAATCATTCTGGTATATAATATATAAAGTCTATATACCTAGGAAAAATTGCAATCCAAAAGTGCAAAATAAAAAATGAATTTCTCTCTAAACTTGAATCAGTGAAAAAT